>JARFIZ010000065.1:0-280729 GCA_036325965.1 Sinopyrophorus schimmeli | reverse complement strand
TTGGCTTTAAAACTGGAAGGCCTTTTTCTAACTTTGTTATTAAATGCAGTAATCAATTATTTTCTTCAGAAATATATTCTGGACGACTTCTTATATAGAAAAACGATAATGCACTTTAGTATATACAAGAAATAAAGACTCTAGGAAATTTGAACATGGGTTGGCTTTAAAACTGGAAGGCCTTTTTCTAACTTTGTTATTAAATGCAGTAATCAATTATTTTCTTCAGAAATATATTCTGGACGACTTCTTATATAGAAAAACGATAATGCACTTTAGTATATACAATAAATAAAGGCTTTAAGAAAATTGAACATGGGTTGGCTTTAAAACTGGAAGGCGTTTTTCTAACTTTGTTATTAAATGCAGTATTCAATTATTTTCTTCAGAAATATATTCTGGACGACTTCTTATATAGAAAAACGATAATGCACTTTAGTATATACAATAAATAAAGGCATTAAGAAATTTGAACATGGGTTGGCTTTAAAACTGGAAGGCCTTTTTCTAACTTTGTTATTAAATGCAGTAATCAATTATTTTCTTCAGAAATATATTCTGGACGACTTCTTATATAGAAAAACGATAATGCACTTTAGTATATACAATAAATAAAGGCATTAAGAAATTTGAACATGGGTTGGCTTTAAAACTGGAAGGCCTTTTTCTAACTTTGTTATTAAATGCAGTAATCAATTATTTTCTTCAGAAATATATTCTGGACGACTTCTTATATAGAAAAACGATAATGCACAATAGTGATCGTTTTAATATTAAAACCTTCTTGAGACACCATTTGAAATTATTGGGAAAAAATCTAGTTGAAACGGTTCAAATTTTACAAAAGGTCTGTTACGATTTAAACTTATTTTTAGTTAAATCGAAAATGCAATAATATGAAAGCTTTTAGTGCTAATAAAAAATATCTTACCAATTGCATAGAACAGCTGTTGAAAGTTTTGCATGGAGACCTTTCAGGCTCTAGGCTACATTATTAACCCTCCGTTAGTCACCTGGTCTACAATTGTAGACCACCTCCATTGACTTAACATGGTACGATATTTCAGGTGACTAACAAAGGGTTAATATAGAGATTGTGGTCTTATTTTATATAATATATTCATAGAACTTCTTCAATTTAATAAAATGTTTTAGTGGTATTAAGTACCAGTGCAAAAGGACATTCATGAGAAAATGGTACGAAAAACAAGAAATTTTTTTGTAGCAGCAACTAACTTCTCTTCATTTATCGTCGATTTTTAGCACATTTTGGAGGATGTTTTGAACTGTAAAGAAAAGCTTTACTCAATTCAGTCTAAGTAAGAATTAGTTAACATTACTAGTTAATGGTTTAATTTAATTGCAGTGAATGTAATTTGTCATAGATGGTCCCTAGCCTTTTTGAGAAAGGAGGAAGGTCAGCTTCTGATCGATAGTAAAATTCAAGAAAGGCTATGGTGCCGATGGAACTCTAAGTATTAGCATGGAATTGAAGAAGACAAACTTTTAAAACAGGATAGTGGAAGAAGACATTCAAGGTGTTACATATTTCGTGAAAATAACGTAAGAGATTTAATTATGTAGTTTTTATTAATATTTATGTAAATTTTGCGCCTGATCGTTATGCAACAAATGGTGACTGCATAGTTAGTTGCATATGTTGCTTTCTTAAATTTAGAATATTTGTTAACTATATTTATTGTTCTTCTTAGTATTTGAGGGTGCTTTTATTTGTATTTTCCACTTGTGAATTGTTGTTCTTATGCATGTAACACTTTATACATATTTACATCTACATCGTAGGTCAAGCGTTAAGTATTAAATGCAGTACCTAAAAAACAATTTCAAATTTATGAATTAATCTTACATTATATGTATTAAAGCTACTTACTTGTTCTTTATATTATACTATCAATTCTATATTAGTATAATAGATAAAAATATTAACATATTAGGTCTTTCAAATTATTTAACATTAATTGGTTTTACCAAAATTAATTAGAATATCTAATTGCAAAATAATAAAAGATAAAACTTTCAGCAAATGCTTTTATAGCTTTTAAATTGCATGAATCAAGTTTAAGGTTTTGCATTTCTTACTGCTATATTATTATTTTCTGTTCCAATAGATTCAATGTTTCTGCATCCTAAAAATATAAATTAATAATAGCAGTAATTAGTTTAACCCTCCGTTAGTCACCTGAAATATTGTACCGTGTTAAGTTAATGGAGGTGGTCTACGATTGTAGACCAGGTGACTAACGGAGGGTTAAAGAATGAAAGTATCCTATTAAAATTTAGTCATAACACTCAAATTTGGGGATAGCTCTGCTATACCTGGTCCTTTACATTTGAAGTAGTGGAGTTAAAACTTCTTCAATTTTGGGATTAGCCATTTCCTTTAAATATAAACTAATTGGTATGTTACGGCTTCTTTTTCTTTGTACCCCACTGCTGATTGTAAGAGAAGGAAATATGCATATAATGGCCAAGATTTAATTTATAATACACGATGCATTTCTGAACACTTTCTCTTCATATCAATTGATTTATATAAAGTAATCCAACGGCTAAGGGAATTTTAGTTTAACATGCCAAAAAGGTGTCACAAGGTTATCCTTTTTGATTGATGGATACTTTCACTTGTCGCTCTTGTATGTTTTATGTCCAATACTATTTTAGAGTTTAAATTTAATTATGTACGTGTTAAATAATAGCAAAACATTATTTAACATTAAATAATGAAAATTAAATAATTAATATTCAAATAGATTTATTTAAACGTCTAATAATTAATTTTATATTTGCAGTATGACTTTTGCCCTTAGCTGGGATATTCAATATTAAAAAATTGTTGTGGTAGTATGTAATGACACTAAGGGCTAACTTCAGATGCGTCTTTTGAGGTTTATTTTTGTTTACAATTTTTGTGCTTTTCAAACAGTTTAATAGTGTTTCCGTGTGTATGGTTTCTTTTAATAGAATAAATTGATAATTTTATTATTAAGTACACAGGTGTGTTATTAGCTTTATGGATTTTTATATCAGGTCAAGTGGAACGGTTATAATTTAAACACCAGCTCTTCTATGAGTTCAATTTTTGAATTTTGTGTTTCTTTTTAAAACAGGTTTCTTAAGGGATTTGAACTAATAGTTTTTTTTCTTTATTTTACAGGACAGAATTTACATGATAAGAGGTATCACCACCGCACCTTCAACCCTCTTCAGTAGCTTAATTTTGAAGAATTCAAATCACCCGAGATGCTACGTTTGAAATGATGTAAATAGAAATAGGTCATTTTTATGTTTATTACAAGGAATATTTCAAATGTTAGGTATATCTGCTTTTGTGTTTACATAGTCTTGAATTATCAATACTCCATTTTAAGAAGAAATTTTAAGGTATTGTGCAGTTCTTATTTTTTGAGCATATTAGGATTTACATTGTTTCTTTTTGGTTACAAAATTTAACAAAGAGTAAATCGTGTAACTCACTTATTTTTAAACGGATTTAAAATTCTTTATATGTGCACACAGAAGTCTTCGTGCATTTATCAAAGCAAATCAAAAAATAAGTTTTGATTATTGTAATTGGGATTTCTTATTTTAATTTAACTTATTATTTTATTTGTTCATTGGAAGAAAACCGGGGCAAACGGTTTTCTGTAATTTGATTTAAACAAAATATCTTTCTAAAGAGATCAAAATAAGGGTGTCTTAAATGAAATAAAAGAAAATAATAATAGAGAAAATCGGTTTCTGAAAAAAAAAACATCTTACTTGTTTAAACATTGTGTCTTCGTAGGCTAAGTTACTGAAGATGGCGATGGTAACTCATGCTGTGCATGGGTCCTCACTGTCCGATCCATTATATTAGGGTAGATTATAAGGACACACACACACGCACTTTGGAATATTTTTTGTGCTTTCAATTTAATTTAAACTGAATTAATATTTTAATTGACTGAATTAATTTGTCAATTTTTATTATTGAAATAACCCTTGTTAAATAGATTTTTACATTTCAATACTATACTTTAGTTTTCTAAATAAATTTTTAAAGCATTTTAATAATGATTAAACATGTTAAAATACTAAGTCAAAATTAAACAAAAACACAGTCAATTACACTCGAAGGCTGGGGAAAATATTTTGGTTTTGTATAAAATTAGGCAGAAATAAATAATAATAAAACAGAGGGGTTGATTTTATTTTAAGTTAAAAGAAACAATGTTTAACTAATAATGAGGGTCTTCTTGGTCACATATGAAGGAATAACGTGTATATATTATTTAGTTAATCTAAGTTGGGTTGTAAAGGGGGACTGGAAAATAAATAAAATTATAAACTACTTCTTGTTTTTTTTTTTAATTCACTTCTGCAGTTTAACGCTAATTGTTTTAAACCTTATAAATGGTAAGTTCAAATAATATTTGCTAAAATGTATTTTCAAATCGCGAGTTACAGTCGGCCGAGTATTTATCTTGGAGATTTAAAAAAAAAAAAATAATAAAAAGTCTCTTATCTTTGCGAAAATCTTTGTAGCCTCGGGCTATAAAAATTTTTAAGTCGTTTTGCTAATGTTTTCAAAACGCGCTGGAGCGTGAAACGGCCAATGCAATAAAAAAAAAGTCTCTTAAAATTGCTAAAATGTATTTTCAAATCGCGAGTTACGGTCGGCCGAGTCGGCCGAGTCGGCCGAGGGTTTATCTTAGAGATTTTTAAAAATATTTTTCAAATCACGAGTATCCTACAGTCATTCGTCATTCGTCATTCGTCTCGTTCGGCTCGTTGCTCGTTGGATTTTTCTTAGAGATTTTTAAAAATTTAACTTCGACTGGTATCGAACTCGAGACCATTTGAACAAATAACCGATCGCTAACCATCTGAGCTATGGCGTTGTTATACGAAATAAGTGTTTTAAACCTTATAAAGTACAGGTTCTTTAATATTAATTTTAAATTTATTTCTTACAAACAATAAATGGTGGGGGGTTTTAAGGTTCCGTAGTCTTAAAATATCTCATCAAGGGCTGTACTCTGATGAAAACATTTGAGTTCCTCTGTTAAGTAGGTTAATTACATGTAAAGTGGGATGTAAGGGGATGTTGGTAAATAAAAAAACCTATTTACTACCTGTTGTTTCTTTTATCACTAAAAATGTAAAGAGAATGTGTCAACTCGTAACAGGGCCATAAAATAAAATTTGCAAAAATGTAATGGTTCAAATCGCGAGTAACAGTCGGCCGAGTCGGCCGAGTCGGCCGAGGGTTTATCTTAGAGATTTTTAAAAATATTTTTCAAATCACGAGTATCCTACAGTCATTCGTCATTCGTCATTCGTCTCGTTCGGCTCGTTGCTCGTTGGATTTTTCTTAGAGATTTTTAAAAATTTAACTTCGACCGGTATGGGAATCGAACCCGAGACCTTTAGAACAAACAACCAATAGCTAGCCAACTGAGCTATGGCGTTCTTATAGCAAGTTGTGTTTTAAATGTTATAAATATTAATGTTTTCAGACTATTAATTTAATATTTATATTTGAATGTTCAAGTAATTTAGTACAATTATATACTGGTACTTTAAAAATTATTTTTGATTTAAATGTAAACCCCAGCTGCCTTAGTTCTTACAATTAATTTTTAATAAAATTCGGGTAACGATAAAGACTCTTTATTGTATATACGTAATAATTTGTACATTTTATTTACAAATGCTTATTAATTAAATAATATAAATAACAGGGAAGTGTTTTAAGTGTGTGTGTTACATTTTCGGACAGAACGTTTTAATTAGCCAATCTTAAAATGATTAACGCCATCAAAAGATGAAATTTAAAGTAAGTATTTAAACTGGACAAGTTACCCTAATTAACAAAATGTGTATGTGTGTGAAAAGAACATGTGGATAAGAGTAAATTATGTTAACTTATTTAATATAATAACATACACTAATTATTATAAAAAAAAAACTGCCATCAAATCTTTAAAAGTGGTGCACAGCTCCCGAGCTCTAATTCTTGGTCGATAGACTTTTAGCAGTGGTCCCAGAGGTGTCCTGGAAGAGGCTTCATTAGTCCAAATAGTCCTAGAGCAACTGTCCTGTTTCCACACTGAAGGTTGAAGATGGTGTGATGTAATGCATCCTACCTCTGCATTTCAATTTCTGTCTGTAAAATTAAGAAATAATTATTAGCTGAAATCTTTTACGAAATGTGTGAATTTTAAAAGAAATCGTTAGAATTACTATTCACCTTAAATGAAGGGTTGGAATGACCATTAAATGCACTAATTTATAATAATAAATAAAACACAACTGTACGACTTCGTTGTCTATTGAAAAATGATTCAGAAATGGAAAGTTTTATATAAGTGCTAATATAAGTCATATGATGTTGTTTAATAATACTTAAATTAAATTAAGACAACCCCTCTTTATTTTTATATTTTCTAATTACAAATATCATAATTCTTTCCCCTCCCTCTGCGATGTATTATTGTGTTTAATTTGAAATATGAATGTACTTTTTTAATAATAATATTTTTTTTAATAAGTTCTGAACTGAATATCAATTTATATTACTTTCAAATGCTTACTGAAAAAGTCTACTTGCAATTCAAAGAAAAAAAAATAAATTAAAACCAAAATAATCAAAAGTATTTTAAGAGTGTAGTGTGTAAATAAACTTATAAACGACCCTAATACAATGGGTCAAACACCGGGCCCCCGTGCACAGCACAGGTAGCCCCGACTGTCTTCAGCTAAGAAGAAACAACATCTAAGAAAATACCATTGCCTTATTTACATAACGTATTATACATTTGCCTTAGTTAAAACGATTTCAAATAAAATTACTGTTCAAATTACAAAAACTAAACTCGGGTCTTTTTCAACTTAATTAAATATAACGCCGACACACAAAGACACAAATAGTTTCAAAAAACAACTTACTAACTAACAATAAAATGAATACAAGTATAATAAGTACGACTACACAAACTCAATTTTAAATTCGATTTTGAAAATGTGCTCTAGAAATGGTTATCCTTCTTAAGCATAGATGATCTCTTCAATTGGTGTTTCTTGCACGATAGTCTAAGGATTCTCCACTCACGATTTTGGGAACGTCAATTAAGTGGTACACTGCTTTTATGGAGACATTGGAGTGAGCCATGCGAGAAAAGATCTTTGGAAGAGTTAACCCAAAGTGCCAGCTGAAAACATTTTAATTCATAAAAATCTAAATCCAAATAAATTCCAATAATACACTGTCGTTACTTGAATGTTTTGGACCCGTTCCGTGTCCACAAATGTAGAAATACTCTTTAATTTTAGAATAAAATCAGTGATGTAAAAAATAAATGCCACTGTCTATTTTCTTAAAAAATTTAAAAAAAACCTTAATTATTAAAGAAATAGAAAAAGTGTTGTGTAATAAAATGCAGGGGTTCTATTAAGCCAAAATCAAAGCAATTTTAAAACCAAATTAGTGGAACAATAAGTTAGAAAGTTACTTCTGAAAGTGCATTCATTTTTAATTATTTATAAATAACAACTGACTAATTAATCAAATATGAAAATAAAAAAGTTCCAACTTCTAAAAATATAAGATGTTTACTAAGGCCTAATACATTCAGGAATAAAATATTTCCGGGCGCATCTCAAAAATCAAAAAGTTATTGCGTTTTTAAAGTTTCATTTTAAAGCCAAATCTAATTTTTCAAAAAAGCAAAAATTTTTATTTTAGAGCGAGAAGGGCAGGGACTAACACCGGCTATAGTTACTAGGGGTACGTAGGAACATCCCCTCGTAATTTAAAGCAATTCTATTTTTTTCATTTTTTGCCGAATCCGAATCTGTATAGTTTTTAAAGATCTGTCCACAAATAACGGCGCTACAATTTTTTTAAAATTGAAAAAGCATGGATTTTAACCCATTGATTTTGGCTTAAAAATGAAAAAAATAGATTTGCTTTATATTGCAAGGGGGTGTTCTTACGTACCCCTAGTAACTATAGGTGGTGTCATTTCCCGACGCTTTCCCTCTAAAACAAAAATTTTTGGCCTTTTTGAAAAATTAAATTTGGCTTTAAAGTGCAACTTTTAAAACGCAATAACTATTTTATCTTTGAGAAACGCCCGGAAATCTTTTATTCTGGAATGTATTAGGCCCTAATACGCCAGAATCCGGTCCTAACTCAAAACCCCCAAAGTCGACCAAAATCGCCAAATACCATGGGTTAAAATCCATGCTTTTTTTATTTTCAAAACGTTTTTGCAAAGCTCTGGCATAGCACGCCTATGGTTTCTTAGGCCTATCCGAAGCCAAAAAGACTGCCGAATCCGAATCTGTATAGTTTTTAAAGATCCGTTCACAAATAACGGCGCTACAATTTTTTGAAAATTGAAAAAGCATGGATTTTAACCCATGAATTTAAGCAAAATAATGAAAAAAATAGAATTGCTTTATATTGCAAGGGGGTGTTCCTACGTACCCCTAGTAACTATAGGTGATGTCATTTCCCGACGCTTTCCCTCTAAAACAGAAATTTTTGGCCTTTTTGAAAAATTAAATTTGGCTTTAAAGTGCAATTTTTAAAACGCAATAACTTTTTTATCTTTGAGCAGCGCCCGGAAATCTTTTATTCTGGAATGTATTAGGCCTTAATACGCCAGAATCCGGTCCTAACTTAAAACCCCCAAAATCGGCCAAAATCGCCAAATACCATGGGTTAAAATCCATGTTTTTTCAAAAAGAAAAACGTTTTTTCACAGCTATGAAATAGCACGCCTATGGTTTCTTAGGCCTATCCGAAGCCAAAAAGGCTGCCAAATCCGAATCTGAATAGTTTTTAAAGATCCGTCTACAAATAACGGCGCTAGAATTTTTTTAAAGTTCAAAATTGTGCAAAAAAGTGTTCTAAAATTGCAATTTTTTATTACTCGAAAAATTTACGTTGCGCCCTGTACTTATTTTACATGTATCTTATGTAAAAAAGTCCCAGAATTCCGAATCCGTCTCGCTTTTAATGATTGCATGGAAAATAAGGACGCTACGATTATTTTTGTGAACAAGGTGTATTTTTTTTTATTTATTTAGTTTTCAAAATTATTTAAATCTAACGCAAGGGCTGTTTAGAAGAGACGTTATGACGCATTTTACTTCAAATACGTTTTGTTGTAGCTTGCCTTATAAGCCCGCAAATAAATTAATTATTGTTTTCAATAGTTGTCACCATTTACAACACAGCCCAAATTTTTTTTTCAAAATTATTGAAATCTAACGCAAGGGCTGTTTAATTGGGACTTTCGGGAGCATTTTATATATACAACAATTTGTTGTAACTCCACTAATAAGCCCAGAAAAAATTAATAACTTTTCTGCCTGTTCTAAATTATTATTAAAAAAGCAAAAAAGAGTAAGAGGATAACCTGTTTTTCTAAAATAAAAAAAAAAGCAAATAATTTTTTTTCAAAATTACTTTAATCTAACACAAGGGCTAACTAATACGGGCCTTCGCCAGCATTTTATTTAAATAACAGATTCGTCAATTAGCGCAAATAAGCCCAGGATAAATTAATTAATATCAGAAACGAAACCACGCGGTTTTACTACGTTTGCGAGAGCCTTCTAACCTTGATGCAGGTCAGTTTACAACTTTCATTCATTAGTCAAGGTCGTCTCTAACGAGACGCGGCTGTCGTTCCTCCGGATTGGCTAATTTATACAATAAAAACATGGTTGTTTACTATTACTACTATGTTAAAACTTTAAATATTAAAATTTAGAAAAATTAACTACATTGCCATGTAGAAATAAGTATGCTTAATTAAAATACAAGGTTATAGTAATTCTTTTCAGTATAGCAAGAAAGCATTTTATCTATATAAGGGCAAAAATTAAATGAAGATTAATTGTGGTTAAAATTTGCTTAATTCTGAGTAAATAATGATGGACATGGTTGTGGATTATATTTTAGATTTCTAAAACATACAGATAAAGATTACTACACCATTTAACTTTTAGAAATGGAATTTGTGTTATTTTGAAATACTCCACCAAGGATCGGTGTAAATACATTAAAAAAGGTACCTAGTAAAATTAATTGAAGTTTTTAGAAAATGTTTACTTTTAATACATGTAAGGAGAAGGATTTGGAATAATCTTTTACTTATTAAAACTTGCATAACTTTATGAATTGAATTATGTATTTGTAGGAGTATGTAAATAGTATAGAAAAGAAGACAAACACCACTTTCCTGCATTACATATAAAATGCTTATGGAATTGAAGTAGTTCTATGAATATGTTATATAAAATAAGACCACAATTTCTATATTAATAGCCTATAGCCTGAAAGGGCTCCATACATAACTTTGAAAAGCTGTTCTATTCAATCGGTAAAATGTTTTTTGTTAGCACTAAAAGCTTTAATTTTAATTGCATTTTGGAATTAACTAAAAATAAGTTTAAATCGTATCATACTTTTCGTATATAAGTTTTCCACCATTTCAACGTTTTTTTCCCATAATTTCAAATAGTATGTCAACAAGGATTTAATTTTAATATGATCACAAAAGACCTACCTTTCATCGAAGGTTTCCACAACTGCTTTAAAAGACCTTTGATAAGTTCGATATGTCCAAATTTAATGTCGGAAGGAGGGTGCGATGTAATGTAGGACATCTCTACATCTTTCTGTAAAAAAATGAAAAAATATGCAACACAAAACCTCTACGAAAGCTGTAAGTTTTTATAGAAATACGTAGAATTAATATTCACCTTGTTTTAAGGGTTGAAACTTAAACTTTAAAAAGCACATATTTAAAACACAATTATTCAGCTTGGCTTTACATTTACAAATGATTCAGAAATCGAAACCGTTATGAGAAAGCTGTTATTCGGCATATCAGTTAACTCAAAGGTCATCTAAAAAGAGCCTTGATAATTTTAAATAAAATAATCAATTTATTTTATTTTCCGAAAACAGCGATAAAGAGTGTTATAAAAATATTAGCTCCCACTGAAATTCAATAAAGGCTTTTACCTTATTCTTCCCTTTCATAATGGCAAAATGTAATTGCCCTGCTTGGTCACTGGTCGAAATCGACGTTGATCTCTCCGAAGATTGTACACCTCCTGCTTGCAAAACTGTACTTCCATTTCGAAAGAAACAACGCCCTAAAAACATTCAAGTTATTTAAAAAACACTTAAAATAACGCAGTTAAAGAAGTGACAAATTAAAATTAAACATTATTAGCAAACAAATAACTTAAAAATTGATAATTTTAACAAAATACAATAAAAATATTACAATTAATTTAGTAATTTGAACAACCCCAATTTCTTTTTCGTCTATGAAATACAGAAAATTCCTTCAGATGGTTCGTTCAATCGTTTCGTCCAAAAATATATTTAATTTCGAAGAGAAATCTTGAAAATAATTATATTTCTTAAGAGTGACTTTCTGCTTTATTTAAATTATAAAAGCAACGTATTTTTAATCAAATCCTAAATTTCAATCTAAAAGACGAAAGATTCAACTAACAAATGAGTTTTAATTTAACTCAAAAAAGCAAATCAGAATTAAAATTAAAAGTAAACAAAGCAGATTGACATTCCGGGCAAACGAACAAACAATGTTGTATGTACATTTAAGAAATTTTAAAAAATATATACTAAGTATTTGGTACTCGTTTCCAATTTATACGTTTATACCTAAAAATACTTATAAACACAATTCTAAAATTATGAGAATAAGTACACACAAAGGTAAGATGAAAACTAACAATTTAAAATAACATCAAAATAAATAATACATAAATATGTAAAAGAATTAAAAGGGAAATTAATTTTACCGCAAGGTTTCATTAAAAAAAAAGAAATAAAAGAGTTTACATCTCAGAAGGAGATACAATTGAAATATTAATGTGGACTTGTTCAAAAATTACATTTTTAAGTCAAAGCGCAAAATGAAAAAAAAAAAAAAATAGGCGAAAGATACATTCAACAAATCTAAACGTGGATTAATTTGGAAATAATAATATTTACACAAAGTCCAAAATCTTAAAAATAAAAAGTTTACATAATAATATTTGAAAAATTTATATAATAAAAGATGAAGCGCGTCATACAAAAAAAATTTAAGCAAAGGTTAATTTTTAAATACTTAATAGTCACCTCATAAGCATAGTATAGGCTTCTTACGAATTATATATATATTTTTTGTTGTACATTACGAACAAACCAGATGATTTCTATTCCATCGGCATACAAATTTTAACGAATGCACTTCTTACAAAGTTCAAATACACCCGAGACATTGCAAATTAATAGAACATCATTAGTTAATCAATTATTTATATTAAGTTTAAAAACTCAAAGAATAAGTTGATTTACTTTACATGAAATGATGTAATTAGATTTTATACAATACAAAAAAAAAAGAAAACTATTTAAAATCGTACATTTTTTTCACATAAAACAAATCCATTACATACTACAAATTATTTTTATAACTTGCAGGACTACACTTACAACATATATTTTAGTTAGTAACGTTTTCTATTTTCTAATGACTAGAATACTGATTAAATTAAGTCTTTTGTTTGAATTACATCTAATAGCAATAAAGCAAAGCATTTAGGAAACGTTCCATACTGCACTCTTTAAATTATTTCATGAATGCTACTTAATTTTTCGAACGAAAATTTGATAAGAACACATTAAAATAATAAAGAGCTTCACTATTTCGTCATTTTAACAAAAAATAATTTTACGAATTTCGTCTAAATATGAGAAACTGGATAACAAATTATTTTTGAACATGAAAAAGTTTTTACCATTTGAATGTGTTCATTAATATATCGGCACAATGAATTTAAATGAGAAGAATTAAATTAAAATTTCGATCAAACCAATCAATGGCCCCACCAAAAAAAATTCAATTTAAATCGACAATTTCCAACATAAATAATAATAAAAAACGTACATCTTTGTTTCCAATCGTTCTCAAATAGCGATCATGAGTTAATTCTAAATTGGCAGAACACATTTTCGTCAAATACTGATAAGATATTGGTCATGACAACTTAGTAAACTTATGTTATAAGAAAGACACAGTTATAGAAATTAAGTACAATATTAAATACTTGTAAAAACACTGAGGTATGAAAAATTACAAATAGTAAAAAATTCTACAAATGCTGCTTACATTTTAAAATTCGAGCATATCCCCCAACTACAATGGTATCAAAAAAGTGCCATCGAATTTGTTCAATTTCAATACACATACTCGCAATGACGCACGTGAAAACTGAATTTAGTCTTTCCTCTCAATCTCGAAAGTAATATGCGAATAGTGAAATGAGTACAAGAAATTTAAAATCATGTGCAAACTAGTGCGCAAGCATTGATCGTAGTGAATTTTATGATCTACCATTCTACAAGCATTTCGTAAGCAATAAAAAACGAATACAAAATTAAAATAACCATCTTCTGCAAAAAGTGTTTAAATAAATCTAAAAATGTATCACAATGTGTTTAAGATTGCTGCTTCGTCAAACATTCTCAAAAACTCATCTCCGAAGATATCGATGTAGGAATTAAATAAAGCAATGTGTTGCTTGAAAATGTTTGAGGGCAGCTCAAAAATTATTATTCTGATCGTCCACGTAATTGCTCAAAGGGGTCGGTTAGATCTTTTAATTGTAAATTCTTACATGTAAATGGACTGCGAGTGAACAATTTTGCATAATATTCGCATGAGCTTCGCCCTTGGAGCAATTTAATTTCTCTCTGGAATTTAACATATTTTACACCATAGAAAAAGTAGACGTAAAACTATGCTATCAATATTCAACAGTGAGATTCTAAAAATATCTATAATTATATAAACATTATGGCAAAAATCTGGCAATGTATAAAGGTGAATGTGATAATTACAAACTAAAATTATTAAAAAACGAAAAATAAAAAAGCGTGTCAAAGTAATAAGAGAAACGTTGTACATAAAGGTACAGAGAAAATTTAAAATTTGTACAATTAACATAGTTCCTTTGCTTCCATCAAGAAATTTAAGCTCAGGCATGGTTGCCTTCTGCTTTCAAGCTCTTGCATCGTTCCTTCTCCTGGTTATTTTCGGGTGGTTCGCATTCGAAGCTCGCTAAAGCTAAAGCGTTTTCGCTTAACACAGGACCGTGTTGTAAGGCCGCTATTATTTTGGGATCCTTTTCAAAAGGACAAGTTACTTGCTTCCACGCCATGAATTCCGTGACTTGCTTAGCTAACTGCCAGAATTTCTCAAAGTTAATGTGACCATTCGGAAGTCTGCAAAGTAATCGTGTTAATTAAAAGTTTCTCGGTTGGGTCGAATTGGAAAAAAACTTACTTATTAGAACAACCTTGATTTAAGAAGTACAAATCTTTAACTAGTAAACTGAAGAAAGGAATTACGATGCGTTGTCTTTGGTCTTTTGCACCTGCACTCCTCCACATAGCTGCCTTTAATGTACTCCGATAACTACTGAAGTTACTGCTGGGATCCATCTGGTGCTCCAGAATTGCGAACTTTCCTGATTGGATTTTGTGCCACTGAAATTAAAACTTAGTTTTTAATTTGCAAATGCTTTTGTGAGAATTAATTAAATCTTAGTTTCGCTAAAATACAGCGCGATGTAAGAAAACTCAGACACTGTAGGAATACTAATTTTTCAGCATAAGAGTTAGGGATGTTTTTGTAAGGGTGCAGCGTGGGTGCGTGTTACAAAATCAAATTAAACTAAAGAAACTAAAATTATTGACAAGAAAAATTAAAATTTTCTTTTTATATAGGTATAGAGAGCTGACTTTAGATATAGGTAATCAAAAAATTAATAAAAGCCAAAATTAAATAAGGTCTCTATTTAAAATACCAAAGCTGGTGCCGAAATAGATACAAATAATAGCTGAATTTGTTTTATAGAAAAAAGAGCCTTAAGAGTCATTCTACAGAATTAATTTATTTTAACTTCGACCCATGTGACATCCCAATACAAACCATGAACCACATCGTCAGGTTTTGCCCAGAAATATAGTTCCAGGGATCTCTGGAGGAACTAAGCAATCTAACCACGACAGTAACTCATACAAATGCATACAAATGTGATTGCATATTATATTATATGTACTTCTAGTTTTGTCTCATGTACTTTATGCGCTACTATGTGTATATATATACTATTTTTACTACTTTTAGTATTTGCAATGTTGTCACTTAAATATATTTTATACATATTTACTCTTTTTGATTTTAATTTATTGTATTGTATTGCTCGTGACTTATTTTGTCCATACATATTGTTATTGTTGTTGTTACTTATACATATTTACTTTATTATGATAATTATCAAATGTAAATCATAGGAAATATATATATTTATTTCAACTAATAAACAAGTTAAAAAACATTAATTTTGTAAACATAATAATTTTTATTATTTTGTAAATGACTATGTAATTATTTAAAACATTCCTCGATAGTTGAAATTAGAAAAAAAAAAGCTTTTAATATCTGGGAAAATCCAATAAAGTCCCTATTTAAAATAACCAAGTTGGTGCCGAAATGGGGACAAATCAAAAATTCTGTAAACTCACATTGGCAATAAAGAGCGCCCGACACCTAGCAAATAATTAAAAAAATATTTTCATTAAAACGACCAACAAAAATTTATAAAAAGAACGATCCGGTCCCGTTCAAAACGGCACATATAGTCAACCTAACTTTAAGATACATACCGTCTTTTTCAATCGCGAAACTGGAGACATATTAAGGCCAGCGATTATAGCCATTAAACTGTTAAAGTTTCCAATATTAAAGCATTCTCTTCCGGTTTCAATCCAATATTCCACAACGCGTACTCTTTGCTTCTTCTTCAATTGCTAAAAAATTAAAATGTCACATTTGCTTCAATTCCTTCCGAGAACCATACAAAATAAATTCATTCAATTAATTATGAGATACCACTTACCCTTAGAACTTGCGTGGCCACGAAATAACTTAATTTATTAAACCACTGGACGTATTGCTCCAAGTTGTGCGTCTTCTTCATGTCTTTGAACGAAGTTTCAATGTGCGGATTTTCTTTGGCGAAAGCTTGAACGAATTCTTCTGGTCCAATGTAAGACAATCGTTCCAGCTCGACGTGGGTCAGCTGCTGGGCCAAAACGTCAGGTTTTGGACTGACTTCGGTGATATCTATCGTGTCGTCGGTGGGCAAGGAGGGCTCGTCCAAAAATTTCTCGTAGTTCTCCAGCGCCGTCAACCTTTGCAGAAGGTTGTGCAAAAGGGAAGAGACGTTGGCCCTTAAGCTCGAGCTCAACGCACAACATTGCTGGGTAATTGTGCGTACGTGTTGCATAACGCGTTCATCTCTAAAAAAGAAAAATCGTTACGTCAGAAGTAGCACATCTAAAGGAAAACTAAGTTAGTAAGATGTTACGCACGAAAAATATTTAAATTGATTTAAAGGCGTATCCATTCCAAATACGATGTTGGTCGCATTTAAATTCGAAACGTGGCCGTGGAGGTGCGATTTGAAAATTAATGTGGAGTGGACGTACCGTCAAACCAAAAAGTAATCTCAACACCCTAGAAACAGACCTACGATAATTTTATAATTTTAGTACCTTTAGTTTTAGGTAGGTACTAAAATTACAAAGATCAATCTTAATTGTTTTTAACCATGCAGCGCCAGTTTTTGTCTCCTGGAATAGTACGTTTACTGCAGGTCTGTTTCTAGGGTGTTGATTACTCCTTGGTTTGACTGTACTTACCTAAAATCGTATGGAAATGTTTCGGTCCATTCTGCAAGAAGTTGAACGAGATGTTCGGCGAAACGGAAGAGCGCAGGCTGAGGAGCTCCCGTTGTCGTTCCTAGGCCTTGCTGCGTTTCGCAGACGTTTCTCACTCTCGCTAATAAATCGTGGGGCTTTATAAATAGTCGGGACGATAACAAAAATGCGAATAAATAGGCTCTATCCGGATAATAAACATCTGTAGGAACCATGTGCTGAATTAGTGCTTCTAATGGACCCGACAACAGGTTACCGTCTCTGTACACCAGTGCCTGAAAAAATTACAAGTCATCAAATTGCTTCCTATTTTATTTCGGTTGTTGATTATGAAGAAACGTGGCACGTTTTCGATCGAGAGAAGGAACTGGTGCCAACTTTGTCTGACGGAAAGAGTGCCATTTTTTCTTTGAATGGGCGAGTCTTTATAATTTATAACAACCAAAAAATTGTACAGTAAAACCTCAATTATCCGGATTCGCGATTATTCGGATTGTCAACCATTACATATTTTATTTTCTATTTCGCACTAAAGAGTGTTTTTTTGCTTTGTTGATTTTAAGATAATGTGCGACTGTTTTATTTAGTAATTAATATTTGTTGCGTTTTTTGTAAACATATACCTAACAATTTGACCAAGTTTTTTCTTGTTAAAACGGGACGCTTTGTATTCGTGCTGAAAACCGAGTGTGCACATTCGAGCTCAAAGTGGCACATTCCGATCTCGGGAAAATGAAGCGCGCCGCTTCGCGTCGCGCTTCATTTGCCTCCCTCGCTCGGAAATGTGCCACTTTTCGCTCGAATGCGCACATCCTCGTATTTATCGGATTTGCCCATATTATTATTTTATTCTTGAATTCAAAAAATTAAAAGTCGAATAAATTAGATCTATTTTTTGTTTGAAAAAGGTTAGACATTTTATTCCTTTTGATAAGTTATTGTGGTGCTCTTCCTCACCCCTAATTGTAGCCAGCTTGATAAAAATATTTTCAGGTGTACTTTCGAATGTTTAATAATTCGTATTTTTGATTAATTAAAATTGTATATGGGTCAAATTTTCCGGAGTGGGCCACTAAAAATCAACTAGTTGATTTTTATATCATCTTTTGCAGATTGTTGAAGGTTTATATGTCAAAATTAATGTCTCCAAATATTTTTGGGTAATTTTTATTTTTGTAAAAATTATAAACAAATTAGTTTTAAGGCACATTTTGTATACACTGTTGTAATTAGACTTCATTTATGGATTAATTCAATTTTGAAATATAAAAAAATATTTATATGTTATATAGGGGGTGCATCAAAATTTTAGAATGACTTGGGTGGGGTATGTTAAAAAAAAGATTGGGAAATAAGATTCAAAATTCGGAAAAAGTTGAAGTATTTTTTTTTTCATGTTCGATGAAGTCCCCCATCTAGTCTAGTTTAAAAGTACTAAATTAGAAATGTGGTTTTTGGTAAAAATACCCTACTGTAATTTTTAATGAAGGAAAAGCTAAAAGTGGTACATTTAGTTCAGTCTGATTTAATTCTTATTATTTCTAAAAAAGAATAATAAGATAGGCAAATTCAATTATGAAGGAGTATGTGCACTTTCAAGCGAAAACTTTTTACGAATAGAAAATCTGGATTTGAAGGATTTGTTATTAATATAGTAGAATCCAATTAACACGAAGTTGTGCGCATTCGAGCGAAAAGTGGCACATTTCCGAGCGAGGGAGGCAAATGAAGCGCGACGCGGAGCGGCGCGCTTCATTTTCCCGAGATCGGAATGTGCCACTTTGAGCTCGAATGTGCACACTCGGCTTTAAGCATGATTCACAATAATTTAGGTCAATAGATATGACAAAAAAATTAGTTTTATAATTTTAGTCGTTCCCTTTCAGTTGAACTGACGAGAATCTCGTATCTTTTCGCTCCCTTCCACTCATTGCTATGGTAAAAACATTTTTCGAACATACCATAAATATTTATTAAATTAAATTTAATATTTTGATTTGAAAAAACGAACGATAAAGCATACAAATTTAATAAATACGAAGATGTGCGCATTCGAGCGAAAAGTGGCACATTTCCGAGCGAGGGAGACAAATGAAGCGCGACGCGGAGCGGCGCGCTTCATTTTCCCGAGATCGGAATGTGCCACTTTGAGCTCGAATCTGCACACTCGGCTTTAAGCATGATTCACAATAATTTAGGTCAATCGATATGACAAAAAAATTAGTTTTATAATTTTAGTCGTTCCCTTTCAGTTGAACTGACGAGAATCTCGTATCTTTTCGCTCCCTTCCACTCATTGCTATGGTAAAAACATTTTTCGAACATACCATAAATATTTATTAAATTAAATTTAATATTTTGATTTGAAAAAACGAACGATAAAGCATACGAATTTAATAAATACGAAGATGTGCGCATTCGAGCGAAAAGTGGCACATTTCCGAGCGAGGGAGGCAAATGAAGCGCGACGCGGAGCGGCGCGCTTCATTTTCCCGAGATCGGAATGTGCCACTTTGAGCTCGAATGTGCACACTCCACTTTCCGCCACAATTAACAATGATCAATTTACTTTAAAAAAATTCAAGTAATTCTAAAACCGTCTCCTTTGGGCGTCGCTTATTTTTCATAATTTTTTTACTTTTTTCATTTTCATTTAACCGAATTTTCGATTATCCGAATGATCTGCAACAATAATTAGTCCGGGTAACCGAGTTTCCACTGTACTTGCAAGATGTAAATATTCCACGCATTTCAAAGTAACAATAATAAGTGCTACAGGGTGATCTTTAAGTTTGAGGACGTTTAGAATTTGGTGTCGCAGCTTTTAGTGGCAACTCCTGTCCGACAGATGGCATTCGATCACTCCAACATAAAAATAAATTAGTGTGGCGCCGAATTCAAAATGTCCTCAATCTTAAAAAAATCACCCCGTATATTTAAATTGCGTTTCACAATATTATTTCAACTAAGTTGAATACGAAAATTAATTTTGGTAATAATAACATTAGTACAATGAGTTCCTTACATTATCATGCTGCGAGACAGAATTGGCAGCATTTTCAGAGACAGCTTCGCCATTATAAATGACAGAAAAGTTTTTACCAGTTTGAGGCGTTTGTGGTAAGCTCTACAGAATTACAAAATATTAGTACAAACATTTACGAATACAATTAATAAATAAGCATGTTAATTAATTCATATAATGCATTAGTAAGTGGCAGTGGCGACTTGTTCGATGAATTAATTTGCTAAAATTTAAATTAATTTGTACGTACAGATTATTCCATTTCAATGTACCTTTCTATGTATGAGATTAGGCATGCCAACGTCATAAATAAAAACCTATTGTATTAGAATTGTATGCTTTAATTATAAAGAATACTATTACTAACGAAGAAGAATTTTTTTTCAAATGAATAAGCTTATTAAATTAATTTTAAATACATAATATCAAAGATATTAAATTTTGAAATGAAAAACTCAAAATTTAAATATAACCTAGCTTATTCTAATGTCATTAAGCCAGCTGTTTATGGGGTTATTAAAAATGACGTAGTCGATGACGTTTAGGTACATTTACATAGAATACACTATACTTAAGATATTTTAACTTATTTGATTAATTTTGAAATAATAAATTTGAGCTAAATTTCATTTTTTTTAAGTGTTTCATATCTTTTACTGTATTTAAATTGATAAATTAAATTGCCAATTTTGAAAATGTGTCGCTTTTCATAGACACAAACTAAGCATTATAATAATTTATGATTATACTTTAAAAGTCATTAGGAACTAGTTTTCTTCTCCAAAATGAAAATTCAACTATTACGACTAAAGAAAACTTCTCTTCATTTTAACGTAAACAAAATTCAGAGTAGGTCAATGAAGTCATTATAAAAGCTAGTTTCTAAGCCCTTAAGTAATACGTTAATAGCTGCAACATTAAACTTATAATTTAAAAGACAACAAAATATAATGAAGAAGTAGTTGTTAAAAAAAGTGGACAGCTTTTGATCTTCTTTCGAGATTTTATTACGACTGACATTTCATGTTACCATCAAGTCGAAACAAAAATTGCCCCGAAGGAAATGCAAGAAGAATCTTGATAAACAACAAACTTTCTCTATTAAACTAAGAGCTTGATAGAAATAAGACGCTACTTCAGAAGGCTCGATATAAAAGTTAAAATTAAAGGCTTTCGTGCGCTTTGAGAAGGAAGCTCGTTTTGCACTGCCGAGACAAATTAAACTAAACTAATTATTTTCAAGCGATCTTTTTGTATTTGAATTTGCTGAAAGCGAATTTCAGATAGTCTAGCCGTCCAGTGAATGACCGCTACGAGAAATAATATTTATAACAATTAAAAAAATTAGGGGAGACCGGGTATAGGTGTCTCACGGGTAAGTTGTCACAAAAGCCATAACAGCAAACCTAATGAATTAATAAATTTGTTTACCCGTGTCAAAGAAGCCCGAGCACAATACCTTCTTGCGTACTTCACTTCAGTTCGCTCCGAAATACCGTGAAAAATATATTCGTTCGTTTTTTCTTGTACAGTGAAAGTAATTTTTTGTGAATCTGTGATGAGTCTCGTAAGTATATTTAAATTTTGCATAGTGATATACTTTTTCGTGTATTTATGATGTTTAAGATATGCTTCATGACATTATTCATATGGTTTCTTAAATGACCATTGATTTAAATTTATTTTGGGAGTTAATTGTCTAAAACTGTTTTGGGGAAAGTTGTCTCAAGTTAACAGGGGCTAGTTGTCACATGTGCAAAGCAACACCATAAATATGTGCGACCTTTTTTTATTGGTTTCTAGGCGTTTTACTACATAAACGTTTGGCTGTAATTATATTTGTGTCATTTTTGTTAACATAACCTAAGTTCGTTAGATAGAAGTTACTATTCGCTCACAGCAAATATTTTTTATTTTTTTTAATTATGAATAAGATATTTTTCGTTCCTTTCTTAGGTAAAATTTCTTACAAACAACATTTTACCTTTAATAAAAATAGGCATTTGTTTTGTCGTTTTGTATTTTACCTTTTATTTAGTATGTTACTACTTACCCCAGACACGGGGTTAAAAGTAACACTTCTCTTTTTTCATAAAAATTATAATATGTTCTCATTAGATAGGTAATGGTAGAGAAAAAGTTTTTATTTAATCTTAAACTAGAATAAATACACTATCTATTGATATATAAATGTCATTGATAAATTAAGACCATGGGCTCTATAAATGGAAAATAACAAAAATTGTGACTCCTAACCCCGGTCTCCCCAACTTGATATACACGATTTACAAAATTTTATTTTCTAGTTTTGAATAGACGAATTAAATATTCAGTCATTTACTGGGCTATATCCCGGTCAATATTTACACGAATATTAACTGTCATCATAAGAAGTTTTTTTTTGAGACCGACGTCGTTTATAATTTTTTTTAATTAAGATTTAAATAAATGAGCGTGATCATTACAAATGGCGAAAATGGCGAAAATTTGCTACCCTCGCTGAGATAAACCACTTCTCCCTTGAATATACACATGCCAAATGATAATTTAATAAAAATTAAAATTTCGCAAAATAAACGGTTGTTTGTAATTGAAAATTTAAAATAAACTACAAATTTATTAAAAGAGAAGAGAACTACTAATTTCTTGTTCGCTTTCAACTTATTTATTGTCATTTACTTATTTTAATTTAATAAAAGTATCCAAATATGTAAGTACCCGAAAAAATTCTTGGAAATTCCGGGTAACCCGATAAAGAGCTTAAATCAACCACCGCCCGCCATAATTCCAATGCCCGCGGCGCGCAATTGACCGACGCTCAAAAATTTCTTTATCCCAACGAATAACGAAACTAAACATTATCCAACTAGTTCCAATTTACTTACAATTTTTTTTTTCGTTTAAAAATAAAAACGAATTTTCAAAATTAATAATAACCGAATTAATTAAATTTAATTTTTCCTTGGCTTCTTATGAATTCTAAAAGTGTGTTACTTCAACGACCACAAATTCACATTCTTATATTCGATTTCCGCACGTTTGAAGTTATACTTCTTTGGCGTACTAAATTAAATATGACCACGTGTAAAAATTAATCTAAAGAAATTCAATAAATACATTTATGTGCACAATCGATTTTAAGCGTGATTCACAACAATTAATTAACTTTGTAATTAATTTTTATTAGAAATTACTGTGGAGAAGTGTACAATTTAATTTCGGATAAATGTGCACATTACTATTTGCTTTTTAAATCCAAAAAGTAATTTAAACAAATTGAATAAATACGAGGATGTGCGCATTCGAGCGAAAAGTGGCACATTTCCGAGCGAGGGACGCAAATGAAGCGCGACGCGGAGCGGCGCGCTTCATTTTCCCGAGATCGGAATGTGCCACTTTGAGCTCGAATGTGCACACTCGGTTTTAAGCACGATTCACACTAATTTAGGCCAATAAAATAGTCGAAAAATTAGTTGAATAATTTTAATCGATCCCTCTCACTTCAAACGACAATATTTTCGTATCTTTTCGCTCTCTTCCACTCATTCCTATGGTAAATACTTTTTTTCCAATATAAAATCGATATTTATTCAATTGAATTTAAATTTTTTATTTGAAGGAACGAAGGATAAATTAGACAAATGTGATAACAACAAGGATGTGCGCATTCGAGCGAAAAGTGGCACATTTCCGAGCGAGGGAGGCAAATGAAGCGCGACGCGGAGCGGCGCGCTTCATTTTCCGAGATCGGAATGTGCCACTGAGCTCGAATGTGCACACTCGGTTTTAAGCACGATTCACACTAATTTAGGCCAATAAAATAGTCGAAAAATTAGTTGAATAATTTTAATCGATCCCTCTCACTTCAAACGACAATATTTTCGTATCTTTTCGCTCTCTTCCACTCATTCCTATGGTAAATACTTTTTTTCCAATATAAAATCGATATTTATTCAATTGAATTTAAATTTTTTATTTGAAGGAACGAAGGATAAATTAGACAAATGTGATAACAACAAGGATGTGCGCATTCGAGCGAAAAGTGGCACATTTCCGAGCGAGGGAGGCAAATGAAGCGCGACGCGGAGCGGCGCGCTTCATTTTCCCGAGATCGGAATGTGCCACTTTGAGCTCGAATGTGCACACTCGGTTTTAAGCACGATTCACACTAATTTAGGCCAATAAAATAGTCGAAAAATTAGTTGAATAATTTTAATCGATCCCTCTCACTTCAAACGACAAGATTTTCGTATCTTTTCGCTCTCTTCCACTCATTCCTATGGTAAATACTTTTTTTCCAATATAAAATCGATATTTATTCAATTGAATTTAAATTTTTTATTTGAAGGAACGAAGGATAAATTAGACAAATGTGATAACAACAAGGATGTGCGCATTCGAGCGAAAAGTGGCACATTTCCGAGCGAGGGAGGCAAATGAAGCGCGACGCGGAGCGGCGCGCTTCATTTTCCCGAGATCGGAATGTGCCACTTTGAGCTCGAATGTGCACACTCGGTTTTAAGCACGATTCACACTAATTTAGGCCAATAAAATAGTCGAAAAATTAGTTGAATAATTTTAATCGATCCCTCTCACTTCAAACGACAATATTTTCGTATCTTTTCGCTCTCTTCCACTCATTCCTATGGTAAATACTTTTTTTCCAATATAAAATCGATATTTATTCAATTGAATTTAAATTTTTTATTTGAAGGAACGAAGGATAAATTAGACAAATGTGATAACAACAAGGATGTGCGCATTCGAGCGAAAAGTGGCACATTTCCGAGCGAGAGGCAAATGAAGCGCGACGCGGAGCGGCGCGCTTCATTTTCCGAGATCGGAATGTGCCACTTTGAGCTCGAATGTGCACACTGGTTTTAAGCACGATTCACACTAATTTAGGCCAATAAAATAGTCGAAAAATTAGTTGAATAATTTTAATCGATCCCTCTCACTTCAAACGACAAGATTTTCGTATCTTTTCGCTCTCTTCCACTCATTCCTATGGTAAATACTTTTTTTCCAATATAAAATCGATATTTATTCAATTGAATTTAAATTTTTTATTTGAAGGAACGAAGGATAAATTAGACAAATGTGATAACAACAAGGATGTGCGCATTCGAGCGAAAAGTGGCACATTTCCGAGCGAGGGAGGCAAATGAAGCGCGACGCGGAGCGGCGCGCTTCATTTTCCCGAGATCGGAATGTGCCACTTTGAGCTCGAATGTGCACACTCGATTTTAAGCGTGATTCACAATAATAAATTTACTTTCTCAGACAACTAACCTCAAATGCCGAATATTCCTTAGAAGTGCGCGCGCATCTTCTTTTGCCCGCCAAAAATTTCACTCATAACGCTCCCAAAGAAGTATAACTTCAAAAACTAATAATTATAATTAATCCCCATATTACCCAACAGAGAAAACTACTTCAGCAGCTAATTAATTTCAAACACTTCCTCAAAGCAAACACTCGAGTTGGCAAGTTAAGAAAGCTCTTTTTTTTCGTCCTTCTAAAACGTCGAGTAAGTTAATTCTTGCATATATAGTGCATGCTCAAGAATACACGAATTGGGCCCGATGGCTACATAAATAACTTACCCGTCTATTCGAGCAGTCCTTCGGCGTGTGGTCCGAAGCAACCGTTCCAAAAATCGTAGGCTATAAATTAAAAAAAAAACACATTACGTTCACATAATTTAACATTTCCAGATTGTGGAAAAAGTACAATACGTCACAAAAATTTCTCGACTGAGGAGAGGTCCGCTATTAAAAACAACGTCAAAAACTCACCACGTGATCCTTCCTATACCCGTTTCCGTTCACGTTGCATTTTCGAAATTTATCGACCAAATCGTTTTTGAAATCGGTCTCGTCGAGCGAACTGAAAGAGTCTATCGAGCTCGGAGTGAAGTCGACTTTGGTCGTAGAAGACATGGAGTTGGTCAGATGGCCCGAATCCTTGCTGACTGTTTTTGGATTGCATCCAGGAGCCGGCGTGTCCGATTCGTAGCTGGAGGCGCTCGAAAAGGAACTGAATTTGTGATCGCTCCCCGTTTCGTAGCCGTTATGGTCGCCGTTCTTTCCGTTCGCCGCTCCTTTGCCGTTCACTGGAAAGGAAGGCCCGTTTGCGGAAAGCTTCTCTTTCGCGTACTGCCCGTTCAAAAGCTCGGCTGATGGGATAACTCTTACCGGTTCGTACACTTCGCTGATGGCGCTGGTGTAATAATTGTGCTCTTTCGTCTCCCTGCTTCGTTCGTCCACGATCTTTCCGTCCCTCGACACCGTCACCTCTTCCTTCGTCACCGTGGTCGACTTGACGCTCAACGAAGTGTCCAACTTCACGGGCGCCTTCAGAATGCCGGTCTTTATCAAAAGCGTGTTGAGGAGATCGCATGGCGGCACCTGGCCCGTGATCAGGGCCTCTTTTATGGCCCGACCGTCTCGTCCTTCGAGCGTGACGGGGATTCCGTTGATCAGCAAGACCTCCTCTTCCTTGATCGAAGACTTCTTTTCGCAGTCCACCACTTTCGCGCCCTTGCCCAGGATTTGCTCTACCGTTTCTTTGATTTCTGGGTCGTCCATTTCTTAACTGTCGACGAAATGGAGTTTTAAAAGAAAATACCGTTGGTGCGAGTGCACGCTTCTTTATCGATCGAGAAACATATAGGTGTAAGACTGTTAATTACTTTTGTCGTGTTGCATAAGTAATTTACTCGCTCCGGCCGAAAATGTAGTAGGGGTAGAAGCACCGGTTTTGGACACCGTACCAGTTGTGGACGTTTTCCACTTTATTTTGACATACGAGAAATATAATACTGCTAAAAGTGTAATTAATGGTTCTTTGACTACGATAGAAACATCAATGATGTTTTTTTTCGTATTTTTCAAGTTATTTTATCAAAATGTCTAAAACTGAGCCTGACGTGTCCAAAACCGGTACTTTTACCCTATACATTTTTTGAAAAGCAATGAGACATTAGTAAAGATTATAATTAAATATATTTTTTGGCAATTCTTATGAAGCAAACATAGTTGACAATGTTTTTTCTAACAGTGGAGACCCGTATGGAATCGACTACAGTAGGACCCCCGTTATCCGATGCTCTATTACCCGAGATCCCTAGCGGCCAATTTTTTTTTATAAGAACGCCGATTATAGCTTAATTATTGTGCTACAAATAATGAGAACAGATATCTCTAATAAAAAACAAAGTAAAATTACCCATTTTTTTGATAATCAAATATCAATACATATGTACAGTCGGCCTAATTGAAAATCGTCACCCTAGCAGCAATGCTGGCTTTCTCGGCAAGCAGACTTGTACAGGATGGCCAACAGTGGTCTTTTAGTACACAAATATTCAACTATTTTCGAGTTGGAATTACCATTTCTTCAGCCACGCTTATTTAGGGCAGGTCGTTTACTTTTTTTAGCGTTAACTTTTGTAAACATTTAAATACACATCTTTTTTAATATTAATTATTAATTTTAAAAGAATTATTTAAAGAAGAAATTAATCTATTTGTAGGATTATTATAAAACTGTTTACAAATGAGCAGTATTAATTAACAATTGATTTTTGTGACTTGATATACGAGATTACCTTTGACGTTTTTCATAAATATTATCGGCATTATATTTATTATTATAATAGCAACAATTACACATAAAACTGAGAAGAGTTAAATTGGGGTGGTGATTTGTTGTTTCCTTGACTGTACATACATATGTATTTGTGTATACATATTCTAATTAATGTAAAATACTTCTTTCTTAATAAAAATGATAGCTTTTACACAATTTTCTTGATTAATCTTCTTACCTAGGACATTTAGTCAATAAAAAATAGTTATTTTCAAATAAAAAACCGATGCGTGTACTTATGTACGCACGTTAGAAGTTATACTTCTTTGGCGCAACTTAATTAAATATGACCACGTGTAAAAATTAATATAAGTGAATTTAATAAATATATGAATGTGTACACTGGGTTTTAACAATAATTAATTCACTTTGTAAATAATTTTAATTAAAAATTATAACGCTGTGCCGATCGTGCAATTTAATCTAAAAAAGTACACATATCTCGTTTTATTTCAAAACATTACTATTTGCTTTTTAAATCCAAAAAGTGATTTAAACAAATTCAATAAATACCGAGGTGCGCATTCGAGCGAAAAGTGGCACATTTCCGAGCGAGGGAGGCAAATGAAGCGCGACGCGAAGCGGCGCGCTTCATTTTCCCGAGATCGGAATGTGCCACTTTAAGCTCGAATGTGCGCACTCGGCTTTAAGCATGATTCACAAAAATTTGGGCCCCTAAATTAGACGAAAAATTAATTGAATAATTTTAATCGTTCCCTCTCACTCGCACCGACGAGATTGTCGTATCTTTTCGCTCCCTTCCACTCATTGCTATAGTAAATACGTTTTTAGAATATAAAATCGATATATATTAGTAAATTAAATTGGAATTTTTGATTTGAAATCGCGTAGGATAAATTAGATTAAACAAACGTAAAAATACGAGGATGTGCGCTTTCGAGCGAAAAGTGGCACATTTCCGAGCGAGGGAGGCAAATGAAGCGCGACGCGGAGCGGCGCGCTTCATTTTCCCGAGATCGGAATGTGCCACTTTGAGCTCGAATGTGCACACTCGGTTTTAAGCAGGATTCACAATAATTTGGGCCCCTAGATCAGACAAAAAATTAATTTAATAATTTTAATCGTTCCCTCTCACTCGCACTGGCGAGATTGTCGTATCTTTTCGCTCCCTTCCACTCATTGCTATGGTAAATACGTTTTCCGAATATAAAATCAAAATAGTTATTTAAAATAGCTCGAATAATTCTAGAAAATGTTACAAAATCTGTTGCCAACTATTTTTTATTGACCACCAAGACCAATTAACATTCTTTTTACCAAAAAGTCGATGAAACTTTTTGCACCAAAATAGAAAAAAACCGAACCGTGCTTAAGCGAATCATAGGCGAAGTTTAGCGTGGGATATTGCGCATTTAAATGATCCTCTTGGAAGAATTATGAAACACATAAAAACAAAGAGCCCCATAAACCCATCGCACGCAAATTAATACGCGTAATAAAATAGAATTGCCCGATTTTACATCAACTCGTAACGCAGATATTATAAATTTTGATATCGCATTAACGTTCGAAACGACCGCCGTTTGTGCGCCGATAATAAAAATTTCTACTATGCACAAAAGCGTTCTTAAACGACCCGTAAAGCGCCGAATTCAAATTCGGCGCTAAAAACACAACTTTTACATCGTGTCCCATAAATCGCTCTGCTCGTTATAACTTTCATAACTAATGCAATTTAATTTTTAGTCCAATCGTCTGTGACAATTTCTCTTTGTGTTTTTCGAGCCACGTCGAACTCGATTAGCCTGAAAAAAAGGTGAGGAAATGGCGTTGCCGTAACAAAAGTCGGCCCCCTTTCTTGCGTTCGAACATCAAAAAAAAAATAATGTAAATCGCACGAGCTATGATACAATAACCCAGATCGCTAAAAAACGTAACGTTTCCGGAAATTCAATTTCCGGATCGTCGCGCCCACTTTCAAGAGTGCACGATTTCCGGAAGTCATCGACGCTTAGCTATCTATTACGAGAAAAGTGCTTGTTGGGCATTAGGGTTTATGTTTATGCGTACACACCGAAGAAGATTTTTTACTTCTTTTATCTCGCAACTTTATAGTGTCGTAGGAAATGAAGGACTCGAATGGAATATCTCAAACTACAACAGGAAATAGGGACGGCAGAATAGCAAACGTGATCTTGGAAATTTTTTCGTAATGAACATCAGAAATTTTTTTAAAAGTCTTTCAAATTACAGTAAAAAGAAGCAACGCGCGCCAGAAGTGAAACTTCTTGCTTACTAAAACTCTTTAGTCGGTAGTTGTTTTTTTAATGGTAAAATATTTCGAAATAAAGGCCTAACGTGTAGCAAAATTGTTAACGACGGCGATAGCAATCAAAGAAAAATAATTTAAAACAAATTCATGCCGAAATTACCAGTTTCCCCCACCACGTACCCAACTATTCCCCTCGTGCGATCGAAAATTTCGTAACGCGCGAAAATTGTAGCGGTCTCAGCAAAGAAGCTCCACTTCAAAAGTTCGTGCCAAAAACGCTTAATTGATAAATAGGATTTAACTGTTGTTTTTGACGAAGAGATAAGAGACACGAAGAGCTCGTTAAGAGACCACAAACGATAAATACAATAAAATAAAACGATTTTTATGACTTCCGAAGGGCTGCATTCATATGGGACAGAAGACGATCGCGTTTGGGCGCAAGTAAAAAATGTAATTCCAATTAGCGTATTTAATTTGTTTTAATTTCTTTCGAATGTCGCTCCGATGATACATTTTAATTTAAGTTGCAGACAAAATAAGAAAGTGTTGTTGACCCACATATCCATAACAATCTTTAATTGTATAAAAAAATATTTCTTAAATACGAATGTGAGGAAAACGTGTAGGGGTATGTTGGTTAATGTGAAATCTTCACTAACTGTAAATGGTTTTCGGCCATCCTAATTTGTAAACTATGTGGGATTCGCGTAACATGGTGTCTTTTTAGCGCCTTCGCTCTAAGACGAAATTTAACGCCTCAATTTTTAAGAACTGAGGTTGAAGACGTCCTAAGTCAGCGCACAATATAATTTAAGACGTCAATAGCGCCTCAACTTGGCCGTTTTTCGATAATTTGCACGTTTGAGACGTTATTGAGGACCTAATTTGAAAGAAACTGTGTCTTGTCAGTATCTAAAAGGTCTTAATTTAAAATTAATCATAATCCTAATTATAATTAATATTTTTTTGAATATTCAAATGTATTTAGTTATACAATATACATAAATAATAGGTTAGACCAGTGTTCCCCAACGTGGGTCCCACGCCCCACATGGAGCAATTTAAAGGTTTAGGGGGGCAATACCATAATTCAATTTGAAAACGTACTTGATTTTTAGTTATCTACCTATTATTTGTGATGAAAATTTATTTATTGTTTTTTTTTAATAATTTCATTGTGATTTCTTTCTAAAACCTAAATCCTGTGTCTTGAACAAGATATAATTTGGCTTCATATATAGAATAATAAGATTTATAAATAAAAAAGTCAAAAAGACAAGATTTTCGTATCTTTTCGCTCTCTTCCACTCATTGCTATGGGTAAATACATCTTTTGAATATAAATTCGATATTTATTAAATTTTTGATTTGAAGGTGCGCAGGATAAATTATACAAATGTAATAAATACGAGGATGTGCGCATTCGAGCGAAAAGTGGCACATTTCCGAGCGAGGGAGGCAAATGAAGCGCGACGCGGAGCGGCGCGCTTCATTTTCCCGAGATCGGAATGTGCCACTTTGAGCTCGAATGTGCACACTCGGTTTTAAGCACGATTCACAATAATTTAAGGCAATAAAATAGTTGAATAATTTTAATCGATCCCTCTCACTTCAAATGACAAGATTTTCGCATCTTTTCGCTCTCTTCCACTCATTGCTATGGTAAATATATTTTTCGAATATAAGTTCGAAATTATTCAATTTAATTAAAAGTTTTCATTTGAAGGAGCGTAGGACAAATCAGTCAAATGTATTAAATACGAGGATGTGCGCATTCGAGCGAAAAGTGGCACATTTCCGAGCGAAGGAGGCAAATGAAGCGCGACGCGGAGCGGCGGCTTCATTTTCCCGAGATCGGAATGTTCCACTTTGAGCTCGAACGTGCACACTCGGTTTTAAGCCTCATTCACAAGTATTAATTTACTTTCTTACTTCAACTGTCGAATTTTCGTTAGCAGTACTAATATTTTACTCTCAAAGCGCCAAAAGAAGTATAACTTCAAAAATATTTATGTTGCATGGGGGGCATTTAAATTTTAGAATGACTTAGGTGGGGCATGTTAAAAAAAAGGTTGGGAAACACTGGGTTATATATATTAAGATGGTACGTAATTAAAAAAAAAATTAGACCCTTGAGAACTTACCGAGGCTTTATTTAGATTTTTCAGAACAGACTTTTGAGTATTTGAATAGGTCCTCGATTTTAAGACATTAAATTTACTAATGAGCAGCTTTAGACGTTGATTAGAGCCTAAATGGGACGAATCCGCAAAGAACTTCCAGGCTCTATTGAGGCGCTAAATTTGGCCTTGGGGTTGTACTAGGTTAGGGCTATAGGGTCATTGTAACATCAGTTCCCAACAAAGCACCCAAATAATTTTTGTAAAATTTTGTGAGATTAAATATAAAAATTAACACAACTTTCAAAAACTAACTTCCGAATAAATAAAGAGCAATAATACAATTGAAAAGAAATACAGGGTGATTTTATGAGATTAAAGACGTTTTGAATTTGGCGCCATACCACTTTATTTTTATGTTGATACCGCTCTACGAGATCGGTTGGGCAGAAGTCGCCAGTGGCGTCTCGAATAGGGATCGGTCACTGTCACATTAATAATGTCAAAAAACTTGCCGTTTTCATACAAAATGTAACAATGAGAATAATTAAAAACGAGAATAAACGCAAAAACACGAGTGCAACTACAAAAAACAAAATAACCAAACGTGAAACCCCTTTAGAAACGTTCACGACTTGAGCTCGACCATTTGACAGCGAAAATTACCAGATTCTTCCACTTTAACCACATCTAATCTATGAAATACAGTAAAAACCGTGGCGCCAAATTCAAAAATCCTCAAACTTAAAAAGTCGCCCAATAATACTAATTATCTTTTACTTCAAAAAGAAATATTGGTTACCATAGTTACAACCGAATAAAATAAATTCGCATTAACCGTCCTTGTATTAAACTAGGCCAAAAAGGCAATAGGTATAAATAGAACATATAATACAGAATAATATAATGAAACCGTTCTTTAAGTTGTAAGATAGCAATTTATATTGTTATCAATAGCAAGCATACAATTGGGAAGTGACCTTCGCTCTTCTTCGCTGCAAATGACAATTTAGATTAACAATATAGTTAGTTACATAAACGTTAACAAAATCGCTGCAATTACGGATTAAATGAAATAAACGGCCGTTTAAACGTGCCCTTCAAAACACTGATTTCCTACTTCCATTCAATACTAATTAACAACTAATGTCTTACGTGGCCCACGTCTTTTATTAATTTACGAGTACAAGTGGCGTGGGTTTTTTTTTCAAATTTCAATTTGATAATTTATTCAATTAATTCGAATCGTCTGTGTGCGTTAGTTTTTTTTTATTTTGGACGTGATCCAATGACCCATATTAAATTTATGCGTTTCTTATTTTAATGTTATTCGAAGCGTAGTTTTTCATTCAAGGTCGATCCGTTTAAGTTTTCCTAATGAAAATTAAGAGCGATTAACATTTGGAGGTTGCGTCGTTTCGCGAGACAATAATATTAGAAAGTCGAAGTGCAGAAGTTTACGTGTCGAACGAAAGTAAAATGCCTACGCCTTATTAATAATTCAAAGGCGTTCTTTAAAACCTACTTAACACATTGTTATTAATGTTATTCGAATATAACTTTCGTCTTATGTGAAAAACGTTGCTTTGTTAGCTTTTGTGGGCGGATTTTACGGATCTTTGGACGAGTTCCCCCACCACGTGCCTAACCGTTCCCCTCGCGCGATCGGAATTTTCGTAACGCTCGACAACCGTAGCCGCCTCGGCAAAGAAGCTTCACTTCGAGACGCAGAAGCCACAAATTTAAAAACAACCACAAACGTACAAGATCCCCTCGGAGGCCGTTTATTTTAGTAGTAAAATAGAAACCCTTGCATTAAATATTCGTTACGCTCGAGCAAACCGAAAATATCTTTATCGCCATGACAAAATGTAAGATGTGCACATCGGCAAGCGCTTCGCAGACTATCGCAAGGAAAATGGGGCGAGGGGGAGGCCCGTCACAACTACCCCAATGATTGACAATACGGAAACTCTCCCCTACGCATTCCGCAAAGGTAATGCACTTTAAGAAAACCTATTTTCTACGTAAATGCTCAAAACGGATCAAGACTCGTAAGAGAATAAAAATCTCCGGACACAATCGTAAAGAAAATAAGCTGATTGCGAGATCAAAGGAAGGAGGCGGCGATAAGCCGACAAATCTTTGAAAAAAAAAAGCTTTCAAGCAAAACGCATTTCCGTATTACCAAATTTCATTTTCAAATTTTTTTTAAACAGTTTTATTTCGTTATTTCAACATGAAAACTTTCAGAGATCTTGCATTCTACGTTTTTCGTAAGTTAGGTCCTAATACTAGTTTTAATACAGTGGAACCTTGATAACTCGAGCCTCGTTAAGTCGTAATCCAGTGGTTTCCAACCTGTGGGGCGCGCCCCCCTAGGAGGGCGCGAGACTGTTGCAAGGGGGGCATGCAGCTGTTTCCAAAATATCATTTTTGTAAGATTTGTTTTTATTACATTTAAAATTATTATTTTTTATAATAAATAATAATTTTTTTATGTATATTTTTAAATAATATTGTATATTATTTTGTAACCCATTAAATAAATTATAATATCAGTTGAGTATTTATGAAATTAGATTGTTAGAAAAATTAAGGGGACGCAACAATTTTTTTAAAGGGGGGCGCAGGTACAAAAAGGTTGGAAACCACTGTCGTAATCCAACAATAAAACGAAGAAAAAAGCAGATCTCTTCCGTTAGGGCCGAAAATACGCGATATGTCCAATTATTTAAGAAAAAAAAGTAAAGAGCAAGAAAATGGCAAGAGAAGCTAAAAAATATTCAAAACTAAGTTCCGGTGCTACACGAAACAGCGCTAAAGGATTTAATTTTGAGATTTCACAATAAGTTGAATTTTGAGCCGTTCAGAAGCTTCGAGCGGACCGCGTTGATTGAGAAGCCGTTAAGCGAGGTCTTACTGTACGCAAAAATCGGGAAGATATCGTTTACGTCTCGCATTTTACTTACAAAGTATCGAGAATATTTACTAATTTGCGTTTTCTCTTTTGCCATTGTTATTTACGATTACAAAAGTACTTATTTGAAAGTTCCTGGCGAAAAATCGGTTTCTCGTTAACTCCAACCGGATTTGGAAAAAGTCGAGAAGTAAAGGACGGGAAAAGAGTTATGGTCATGAACTTGTACGAACAAAGAACGAAAACTTAATTGCAATTAATCTAAGAGGATTCATTAGAAATGTAATTGCTTCGCGAAATCGTAAGAAGTTAAACTGTACACGGTTTTTATATTCCGCACGATTGCGAGAACATTGATGGACGATTTGATAAGGTCGCTCTTGGGCAAACGATTTGATTAATTTCGTTTTTATTTATTACCGTATTGGTACATCGATAGACCCGAAGCGCACACTAAACTGATTAATTATCATTTATTTGACACTAATTATGATGGGTTTTCAAGCACTATTAAATTACTTTCAAACTTTAATAAGTTACATTTTAAAATCGTCAATATTACATTTTAATCGGTTTAGAACTATCTTTTGAAAACTTCTCTGGGGAACTATAAAGGGGCACACCAGAGAAATTAATATTAAAATTAAAAAGTATGATTTCGATTTTCTTTGAATTATAATTGTTTTCTGACCCGTTTTTCTCGAGAATTTCAAATGGCACGGCTATAGTTTTTTGGGCCTATTCGAAGCCAAAAAGTCTGGCGCTTCCGAATCTGTATAATTTTTAAATATCCGTCCACAAAAGATGGCGCTACATTTTTTTTAATGTAAAATTTTGTGCTGCGAAAATGAATCTAAAACTTCAACCTACAATAACTCGAAAAATTAACATTGCGCCCTATGCCGATTTTGCATGCGTGTTATGAAAAAAAGTAGCAGGATTCCGAACCTGGGTCGTTTTTTATGATCGGACGGAAAATGAGGGCGCTACATTCGTTTTTGTCAGTAAAAGTGTATTTCTTTCGATTTAATTAGTTTTCTCGAAAATTGTGGTGGTTGAAAGGGGAGCAGGGAAGAATGGCTCCGAATATGACGGTTTGGGGTCCATCGTTAAAAATTTCAACCAAAGCCATTGCCTAAAATTTTTTTTCCTCGATTCGAGAACCCATGTTTTTTTGTCAAAAAATGAAAAAAATAGAATTGCTTTATATTGCAAAGGGATGTTCCTACGTACCCCTAGCAACTATAGCCGGAGCCATTTCCTGGCGCTTTGACTATAAAACAAACATTTTCGTCTTTTTGAAAAATTAAATTTGGCTTTAAAATGAAACTTTTAAAACCCAATAACTTTTTTATTTTTTTTAAGTATTTTTAAGAGAAAAAGCCAAATATGCAACATTCATGTAAACAAATTCAATAAATACGAGGATGTGCACGTTCGAGCGAAAAGTGGCACATTGCCGAGCGAGGGAGGCAAATGAAGCGCGACGCGGAGCGGCGCGCTTCATTTTCCCGAGATCGGAAATGTGCCACTTTGAGCTCGAATGTGCACACTCGGTTTTGAGCGTAATTCACAACAATTAAAGCCACTAAATTAGACAAAAAACTAGTTAAATAATTTTAATCGTTCCCTCTCACTTGCACTGACGATATTGTCGTATCTTTTCGCTCTCTTCTGCTCATTGCTATGATAAATATGTTTTTCGAATATAAAATCGATATCTATTAGTAAATTAAATTAAATTTTTTGATTTGAAGAAGCGTAGGATAAATTAAATTAGACAAATGTAAAAAATACGCAGATGTGCGCGTTCGAGCGAAAAGTGGCACATTTCCGAGCGAGGAAGCAAATGAAGCGCGACGCGGAGCGGCGCGCTTCATTTTCCCGAGATCGGAAATGTGCCACTTTGAGCTCGAATGTGCACACTCGGTTTTGAGCGTAATTCACAACAATTAAAGCCACTAAATTAGACAAAAAACTAGTTAAATAATTTTAATCGTTCCCTCTCACTTGCACTGACGAGATTGCCGTATCTTTTCGCTCTCTTCCGCTCATTGCTATGGTAAAGATGTTTTTCGAATATAAAATCGATATTTATTAGTAAATTAAATTAAATTTTTTGATTTGAGGAAGCGTAGCATAAATTAAATTAGACAAATGTAAAAAATACGCAGATGTGCGCGTTCGAGCGAAAAGTGGCACATTTCCGAGCGAGGGAAGCAAATGAAGCGCGACGCGGAGCGGCGCGCTTCATTTTCCCGAGATCGGAAATGTGCCACTTTGAGCTCGAATGTGCACACGCAGTTTTGAGCACGATTCACAACAATTAAAGCCACTAAATTAGACAAAAAACTAGTTAAATAATTTTAATCGTTCCCTCTCACTTGCACTGACGAGATTGTCGTATCTTTTCGCTCTCTTCCGCTCATTGCTATGGTAAATATGTTTTTCGAATATAAAATCGATATCTATTAGTAAATTAAATTAAATTTTTTGATTTGAAGAAGCGTAGGATAAATTAAATTAGACAAATGTAAAAAATACGCAGATGTGCGCGTTCGAGCGAAAAGTGGCACATTTCCGAGCGAGGAAGCAAATGAAGCGCGACGCGGAGCGGCGCGCTTCATTTTCCCGAGATCGGAAATGTGCCACTTTGAGCTCGAATGTGCACACTCGGTTTTGAGCGTAATTCACAACAATTAAAGCCACTAAATTAGACAAAAAACTAGTTAAATAGTTTTAATCGTTCCCTCTCACTTGCACTGACGAGATTGTCGTATCTTTTCGCTCTCTTCCGCTCATTGCTATGGTAAATATGTTTTTCGAATATAAAATCGATATTTATTAGTAAATTAAATTAAATTTTTTGATTTGAAGAAGCGTAGGATAAATTAAATTAGACAAATGTAAAAAATACGCAGATGTGCGCGTTCGAGCGAAAAGTGGCACATTTCCGAGCGAGGGAAGCAAATGAAGCGCGACGCGGAGCGGCGCGCTTCATTTTCCCGAGATCGGAAATGTGCCACTTTGAGCTCGAATGTGCACACTCGGTTTTAAGCACGATTCACAACAATTAAAGCCAATAAATTAAACGAAAAAATAATTGAACAATTTTAATCATTCCCTCTCACTCGCACTAACAAAATTCTCGTATCTTTTCGCTCCCTTCCACTCATTGCTATGGCAAATTCAAAACGTCCTTTTCCCAACATCGAAATATGAATTATTTTGCACATTAATAAAAAGAATATTTATTTTTAGTTTTTTCTAACTCGCTACCGCTTGAAAAGAATATCTCCGACGCCGTAATACCAAATTTTTCTATTAAAACCGATGAATCGTAAAACGTCTTTAAAACGCGCTTCGGGGCGACGACTATTTTTAGAATTTTCTTACCCGCAAACATTTATCGCCAGCAAATAAAACGCCCGGCAAAGAAACGCATTTATGGATTCAGACCTGTTTGCGCGAGACAAACAATCCGCCTGCATTTTCGCTGCTTCTGACAGGTCTCAAGCCGAGCTTTCCCAATCCCATTTCCGGATAACATCTTCTTCTCTCGCGTCGGACAAAAGTTTACTTTTAACAATCGCGCTTGGGTTTCCTCTCGAATTAGCAAATTAAGCAAAAGCTTGGGAAAAAGAAGCGAAAGCAGAAAGAGCAAGAGCGATCCCTGTCCAAACGAAAAACAAACAACGTGAGGGTTGGTCGATGGAGGAAGACAATAATTCTTCTTAAGTTAATTGATGGATTAGAACGGGGGGGGGCGACGAAAGATGGCCGCCGGGCCTGCAGGACTAAACTACGTACAATTTGCATTTGATTGATTGTTTTTTATGGACTTGTCGCCCCCTTTCGAAACGTCGCTCGGACTTATCTGGCATAACTAACTGCACGCTATAAATCCACGAAATTTATTGTAAGATATACAGATGCATAAGGAGAATTGATGTTGGTCTTATCTTTCGTCTGGTTACGTACCTCCGCCCTTAACGATTTTTTTTTTGATCGATCTGTCTCTTGAAAGAGGCTTGGCGACGTCCGAAATTAATTAAAAGGGGTCTTGATAAATCAACTTCTTATTTACAAGAGTCAGAAGAGAGTCTATAAATTATTATTAGGCCTTAAACTCGAAAAAAAAACTACCTATTAAAGAGTTCTATCTATACCTGATAAGCAAGAAGTTTCACTTCCGCCGCGCGCCGACTCCTCGCACACATCTTTTTTCCTCATTTTTAATCAATTTTGCAAATGCAAATGGTCGCAACTAGAAATTAGGATGCATTAAAGGTCTATTAAGTTACTGCCTGGTGGCCGCGGGCGAAAATGCATCAACGTTATCGCCCTTTTTGCTACAATAAAAGGGTGCATATTTTATTCGAATTTTAACCCTTTCTAAAGTGTCAAACATTTACTAGACGAGACAAGTACGTTTTTGAAGCCTTTGCTAAACAAAATAATGAGTAGGGGAACCTGTTGTGCCTTGGCCCTTTTTTCACTTGTATTTTTTTTTTAATTCTATATACGTTAGGATGTTTCAAAATAAATCAATATTTTTTTTTCGATTTCATGTGAAATTCTCATTTTACATGTTACAAAAAAAATTCTGTTAAAATTTCAGCCCTTAATATTAATTCTAAAAGGTCCATCATCAAATTTAACGTTTTTTTCCGAATAAACAACCACAGATCCGTTTTCAGCATTAAATTCTCAAAATTTTGCCCCCAAGACTAACAGTTTACCAGTTAACGAATTTTTAAAAAATTATACTTTTAAACGTTAATAGACAAAAGAGGGTTGAATCTAGAGACTCGACTCCGTAAGGTTTTTTGTAGAGAATTTAATGCTGAAGAAGGATCTGTGGTTGTTTATTCGGAAAAAAACGTTCTGCATAGTTTGCAGGTGAAATAAAGGTTAAAAAATCATTTTTCTGTGTTAAATAGATGGGAAAACTTTAAATTTGATGATGGACCTTTTAAAATTAATATTAAGGGCTGAAATTTTAACAGAATTTTTTTTGTAACATGTAAAATGAGAATTTCACATGAAATCGAAAAAAAAAATATTGATTTATTTTGAAACACGCTAATATACATATAACAATTTTTTAATAAAATGAATTGAATCGTAGTGGGGCACTAGTAAGGTATTCATCATAAAATATTTTTGAAAGCATTACCAACCGTTTACTCAAATTGCTATAAGATTTAAAAATTAGTGGATCTATGGCCTAGGTACAACAGATGTGATGTACCTTGGCTCTATTCACATTAAGCAAAATAAAACCAATTGTTCTATGAAAACTATATATTTATTTTTGGATTATAAAATTACTAATGTTCTGCTTTGAGATGACTCTAAAATTGTTTCTGGTATACTAAAATTTCACATACTTAATGGTTAACTTTGCAAAAATTTATATTTTTCGTTAGACTTGCGAGGCATATTATTTGAAGCAAAATTAAAAAAAATAATCATTTATAACAAAAGTATATCGAAATTTTTATTTATTGCACGTTGATCTTAGGGCCAAGGTACAATTTATTGACAGCGAGCGAGGTACAACACACCGACCCTTGATGTTTAAACTCAAAAATAAAATTAAAGATTATGCTGTGCCAAAATCAGACCACTACTATGCAAACATTAATAAATAATCTTTCTGTTACAACGAGTGATTTGTTATTAGGCAATAAAAATCAATAAGATATTTAAGTAAAAAGAATACAAAAAGACTTACTTTTTTTCAATTATCAATTTCAATTGATCTGATACATTAACAAAGTACATTGGCCAGCTGCTGCTAACTTTACGTTAATGTTTGTCAATGTGGCATTTAAAATATCGAAAATAATGGATCACGAAAGCCCGGAAATATTAAAAAAAAATAAAGTTGCCCTAGGTACAAAGCGACCACGGTACAACAGGTTCCCCTACTTGAGTTGATAGCATAATAACATTTGTTTCATATATAAGACTACTGAATATTTCTTATATCATTTAAAATTTAATTCAAATTGAACACCTAACGCAATACCTTCTAAAAATTACGAGCATATGAGTAAAAGCTCTGATTGGAGCTTTCAAATTTTCAAAACCAACTTCAATTTGAATTTGACAATGTAATTTGGACGAATATTGTGCTTTTTAATTTGTCAATAAAATAAATTTCACGATTTATTATAAAAGCCACATGTCATATGCAGTTTGTATTTTACAATTGATAGAATCCATTATTATTTTACAAAAACGTTCACAGCTCTTTGCAATATAAACCAATTAATTTTTAGCAGCCCCCATATTTCACAAAACCAAGGCTAAACTAACTTTTAAACCATCCTTCATTATTTAAATTTTAACTGTTTCAATCAAACGCGATGAAAGTGAGCTTTTTCCGTTTTATTGAAGTGAAACTTCTTACGTAAGGCTAAATCTGACATTTTATAACGAAAAAGAGATCTACCGCGAGAGACAAAATGAGAAACTGGCTTTGTAGCTATTCAGATAAAAATTGCAAATCTTTAACCTAATTAGAAGTAATACCCCAATAAGTTTTCGTGGTAGCGTGTATGTGTATGTGATACGTCCTCAAAAGAAGTTACTAATTTGAAAATGTCCTTCAAACTACTTAATCGCGCGAAACTGTTAAGGTAGGCGAGAATTTTAATCTTCAAGTAGTCATCGGATGAGAGATCCATCTGAGTCACGCGTAACATGTGCTTCAAAGTGTCATGTGTTGCTATTGTAAGCCGAGTTGTCCTTAATCTGACATTAGTAAGTGATTTTAATGCGAGATCCATGACCTTTTTTAGCTGCGAATCTAAGCAGGTTTTTTTTTTCTAAATTCTTCGTATTAAATACAATGTATCTTTGTTTTCATTACCGACGTGTTCGTTTCCTATGCGAAGTCATCGACGGCTTGGTTGGGTTAAATTCCATGCGCTTTTTGCTATATTTTTGTTCAATGATGCTTTTACATTGCATTTTGCTATATTTTATACGGCAATTTTTTGAAAATTTTCGGTATAGATAAGATGTACAGTGCTCGTCAAAAGAGAATGGACATGCGAATTTAACATGGGAAGTTAAAGCTCCGAAAGTTAGACGACCAATCTTACATGCTGCTATTAGTTATATATTTAAAGTTGCTCGATTAATTCATCCGGCTAGTCCGGCAATCTTGGGATGGTTCGAATCCCAATAGAGTCTTCTTTTTTCGAAACTTATTTGATTATAAATTTTGTGAACAAGTAATAGCACACTATTAAATATTAAAAAACGGTTAGTATAACGACAACACAAAAAATAAAATATTATTACTTTCATATCCTAATACAATATTTTATTGTCATAAATTGGACGTTCAATTTAATGTAAGATTGGTCCTCTAACTTTCAGAGCTTTAGCTTCCCACGCTAAATTCGCATGTCCCTTCTCTTTCGACGCGCACTGTACGTATCGAAATGGCACTACATTGTTTTGAAATTAAAAAAATAATTAAAAACGAATAAACTATGCATTTCTTTAGTTCTGTACGAAAATATAGGATAAAAACATTGTAGCTCATTTACAAATCTGACATTTACATTTCGAAATATGATTTTACCATTTTTGCTTTAGAGCCGTTCGTTCTACCGCCCACTATACGAAAATCATTCTTAAATTTCGAAAACATTTCGGTGTTCCAAACAACGAGCTTTCCGCGTAATTTGTTCCGTCGTTAACTCGGAGAAAAACTGAAGAAAAACGACCGGGACATTTTAAAGCGTTGTAGGAGAAATATCTTAAGTCTAGGCTTTATGTATTTTTCGTTAGTTTTATAGCTTTCTCGGCTATTTTTATATTTAAAGTCGGGGAGGCGAGACGTTTTACGCGATAATCCATGATCTTGTATCGAATCGACGACGCAGCAAGACCAACCGACCATTTTCGTTATGTGGATCTATCGTAAAAAGCTAAGATCTTTCATTTCTCACGCATACACACACTTCAGATTTCGAATGGAATGCGTTTTATGTGTTTCGAGCGAACCCCACAAAGTCCTAATGGGCCAACACGTGGTTTATGTTACTGCATTCGCCCCAAGAATCGATCTTCCGTGACGAGTGAAATTGCTCCAGACTTTTTCTCTAACCGTAGGGCTCCACTTACGACGAGAGATTATTAATATGGGGGTCAAAGCAAATAATGGGATTTCTCCAACTGACTTTCGAGTTAATTTGCGCAAGAAAATTTTTTTTAGTGTTGAAAATTTAAAATTTGAATAAAATTGTTTGAGATATAATTAGATATTGTGAATGGTGTTTAAAGCCGAGTGTGCACATTCGAGCTCAAAGTGGCACATTTCCGAACTCGGGAAAATGAAGCGCGCCGCTCCGCGTCGCGCTTCATTTGCATCCCTCGCTCGGAAATGTGCCACTTTTCGCTCGAATGCGCACATCCTCGTATTTATTACATTTGTCTAATTTATGCTACGCTCCGTCAAATCAAAATTTTAACTTAATTTAATAAATATCGATTTTGTATTCGAAAAACGTATTTACCATAGCAATAAGTGGAAGAGAGCGAAAAGATACAACAATCTTGTTAGTGCAAGTGAGAGGGAACGATTAAAATCATACAATTAATTTTTCGTATAATTTATCGGTCTAAATTATTGGGAATCGTGCTTAAAACCGAGTGCGCACATTCGAGCTCAAAGTGGCACATTTCCGATCTCGGGAAAATGAAGCGCGCCGCTCCGCGTCGCGCTTCATTTGCATCCCTCGCTCGAAAATGTGCCACTTTTCGCTCGAATGTGCACATCCTCGTATTTATTACATTTGTCTAATTTATTCTACGCTCCGTCAAATCAAAAATTTTAATTTAATTTAATAAATATCGATTTTGTATTCGAAAAACGTATTTACCATAGCAATGAGTGGAAGAGAGCGAAAAGATACGACAATCTTGTTAGTGCAAGTGAGAGGGAACGATTAAAATCATACAATTAATTTTTCGTATAATTTATCGGTCTAAATTATTGGGAATCGTGCTTAAAACCGAGTGCGCACATTCGAGCTCAAAGTGGCACATTTCCGATCTCGGGAAAATGAAGCGCGCCGCTCCGCGTCGCGCTTCATTTGCATCCCTCGCTCGGAAATGTGCCACTTTTCGCTCGAATGCGCACATCTTCGTCTTTATTACATTTATTTAATTTATTCTACGCTCCGTCAAATCAAAAATTTTAATTTAATGTAATAAATATCGATTTTGTATTCGAAAAACGTATTTACCATAGCAATGAGTGGAAGAGAGCGAAAAGATACGACAATCTTGTTAGTGCAAGTGAGAGGGAACGATTAAAATCATACAATTAATTTTTCGTATAATTTATCGGTCTAAATTATTGGGAATCGTGCTTAAAACCGAGTGCGCACATTCGAGCTCAAAGTGGCACATTTCCGATCTCGGAAAATGAAGCGCGCCGCTCCGCGTCGCGCTTCATTTGCATCCCTCGCTCGGAAATGTGCCACTTTTCGCTCGAATGCGCACATCTTCGTCTTTATTACATTTATTTAATTTATTCTACGCTCCGTCAAATCAAAAATTTTAATTTAATGTAATAAATATCGATTTTGTATTCGAAAAACGTATTTACCATAGCAATGAGTGGAAGAGAGCGAAAAGATACGACAATCTTGTTAGTGCAAGTGAGAGGAACGATTAAAATCATACAATTAATTTTTCGTATAATTTATCGGTCTAAATGATTGGGAATCGTGCTTAAAACCGAGTGCGCACATTCGAGCTCAAAGTGGCACATTTCCGATCTCGGGAAAATGAAGCGCGCCGCTCCGCGTCGCGCTTCATTTGCATCCCTCGCTCGGAAATGTGCCACTTTTCGCTCGAACGTGCACATCCTCGTATTCATCGGATTTGCTTATATTAATCTTCTCTTCCGAATTAAAGAGCCAGCGCCTCTTTGATCACAAGTTGGCCTAAATGCGAATGAGCGGATGGAAAAATTACTGACCAGCGTCATTAGAAAGAGCATAAAAATAAAATTGATTTATGGAAAAAAATGTTTAAAAAAGTTTGGGAACATTGAGAAAAACTCAAATGAAAATCGACCCATCAGAATTCGTTTCTGAAGGCTCAAATCAAAAAATTTTCCGATCGTTTAGAACCTTTTCATCAATATCTAGCTTAAGTAATTGGTGACAGTTAAAAAAACTCGTTAAAATTGCGATAAAAACTCATTCAACCATTCAAGCGCAGCTCATTTTTCAAATCGCTAAAACTCCATGTTCCAGGCACTTTTAAGAAAAAAAAATTATACACGATTAATCGGTTTTTTGCCCTCTACAATTCGAGACCGGTCAGTAATTTTTCCGTTCGGTAGGCCAAAAATTGACCTAAGAGGCGCTGGCTCTTTATCCCAATAAAGCTAGATTCTGTATTCGCGAAAAATTACAAGCGTTTAATTTTAGAAATAACATCGTTTAACACTAGATTGCCCAAGAAAGTCATTTTGACTGCTTTTTAATTTCAATTAGAAAAACAATTATGTATATAATGACACAATTTCTTAGAATTTTGTGACTTTTTGTACAACATATAAATACGTTTTTTATAATTGTAGTGGCCACCCCCTTCTTCATTTCCGATATTTTAAAAAAAGCAGTCAAAACGACTTCCTTGTGCAATCTAGTGTTAAAAGCATTAAATCGAAGAATTGATGTTTGTGGTATAAGAACGGTCCTGTGATAATCAAAAACTCTTAGAAAATAAATAAACGATTGTAAATCGTGCTTAAAGCTGTGTGTCCACATTGGGGCGCAAAGTCACACATTTCCGATCATTGGAAGTAAATCAAGTGCTTCGTTTTCCTGTAATTTCAAATACAGTCGAACTGCTATAAGTCGAACGTCGATAAGCCGAATTTTTGATAACTCGACCTATTTTTAGCTTCCCTTCAACTTCGACTTATTGAAGTTCGACTGTATTTAAAGTTTTTAAATATATCTTCATAAATAATAATAGTACGGGAACCTATTGTACCTTGGTCCCTTTGTGCCTAGGGCAACTTAATTTTTTTTTAATATTTGCGGCCTTTCGGGAGCCATAATTTTCGATATTTCAAATGCCACATTGACAGACATTAACGTAAAGTTAGCAGCAGCTGGCCAATGTATGTACTTTGTCAATGTATGAGATCGATTGAAATTTTTAATCGAAAAAAAGTAAGTCTTTTTATATTCCTTTTACTTAAATATCTTATTGATTTTTATTAGCTAATAACAAATGATTCGTCGTAATAGAAAGATTATTTATTAATGTATGCATAGTAGTGGTCTAATTTTGGCACAACACAATTTTTAAGTTTATTTTTGAGTTTAAAAATCAAGGGTCGGTGTGTTGTACCCCGATCACTCTCAATAAATTGTACCTTGGCCCTAAGATCAATGTGCAATAAATAAAAATTTAGATATACCTTTGTTATAAATTCTTATTTTTTTTATTTTGCTTTAGATAATATGCCTCGCAAGTTTAATGAAAAATTTCAATTTTTGCAAAGTTAACTATTAAGTATGTGAATTTTTGAAACAATTTTGGTGTCATCTCAAAGAAGAACATTAGTAGTTCTTACAAACCAAAAATAAATATATAGTTTTCATCGAACAATGGGTTTTATTTAGCTTAATGTGAATAGAGCCAAGGTACATCACCTCTGTTGTACCTAGGCCATAGATCCACTAATTTTTAAATCTTATAGCAATTCGAGTAAACGGTTGGTAATGCTTTCAAATATTCCATGATGAATACCTTATTAGTGCCCCACTACGATGCAATTCATTTTATCAACAAATTGTTACATAAACAATTTAAAAAAAATTACAAGTAAAAAAAGGGCCAAAATACAACAGGTTCTCCTATAAATGTTTAAATATAGCCAAAGGTGTGAACTATATTAATTAAAATTAATATATATTTTCTCATCGAAGATTTTTCCCAATAAGACCGTTACCTTCGTAGAAACAAACGTAGTTTTCGAGCTGGTTTCGTTTGTAAAGCCCAGTTTAAAAATTCACATCGCAAAAAGGCAAAATAAAATGATATCTCAAAAGCCAGGTAGAAAAGCGATAAGGCTGGCTCGCAAACAGCCGGAAGTTTCTAAGTCATTCCGTGACGTATCAAAATTCAACACAAAGCAAATTAATTTAGGGGTTAGTTTTAATTTTTTGCAAAAGCCACCGAAGCTCAAAAATTACCAATTTTTTTGTAAGCACAGCGATACAAAAACTTTCGAGATACCATTACTTTTACATAGTGCAAATCGAAAAACATTAATAAAAATCTTTAAAAAAAAACTTACAGCTTTGAATTTTGCTGAAGGGGTGCTTCTTGGGGTTAGAAGGCCCTCGGTAAACACTGTCACTCTTCACATTTAAAAAATCGCTAGTAAATTGAAAATATTGGGGAGCGTTTAACCGAGCTCGACGACGAGTCGTTCACAACTGCAAAATGCGGGGGAACGGGTGTGGGGGAATTGCAGTTTGCGATAAGCATTTTCTTTGCGTTTTATTTGAATTAAATTTTTTGGACGTTTGTCATACAATTTTTGAACGATTTCTGCGATTGCTTAAATCGTCGATTTTTCCATAAAACTAGTGATTTCCAAATTGGGGAGGCCAGTGGAGTAGGGGTCGCAAAAAATTTCACAAAAAATGTAATTTCTTGTATTAATACATTATTTTCTGTAAATACTAATAATTTTCGATCTCGGAAAAATAATTTTAAATTAAGTACGGAAAGTTTAAAAACAATTTTAGTTCTCCAAGGTTGGCAATTTAGACACGAACACGATCAGTAAACCGTCCTCTCTAAAGCAAAATATTTTAAAGACCATCTAAACGTAATAATAATAAAATTACTAAGCGTACAGATTAAATTCACAAAAAAAAACCAAACCCATAATCGGAGCCTACTTGGTAATTGATTTCGTCTATGAAAGAAGCGCAATAAATCAGTTCTTCATGACCGAGCTTTGGCTTAGTCTTAAAAGTTCAAACTACACTGAACCTGCTAAGTGTGGGAACGCATCTTCCCATATACAGTAAGCCCTCGTTTAACGCCGATTCGATATAACACGGTTCGCTCGAAGCTTCAAAACAGCTCAAAACTTACATTTAGTCGACTTATTGGGCCTTTCCATAATGACCTCGTTTTGACGCTGTTTCGTTCGGCATTGGAACGCATCCCCCGCGTTAAACGGGGCCTTACTGTACTTCAAACCTTCGACGGACTTAATCACGTCTCGAAGTAAAATTCGAATTTCACACACTTTACGGGAACAATGCAACCTGTCCGTTTTAACAATCGGCCAGTAAATTATAGGAATTAAACGGACGGGCATTCTGAATGACCAGCTCGTAGAGCCGATTCGTGACGATGGCGTAGAGCTTTCCAGCCGTAGATTACGCGATTTGCTCGAACCGCAAATTACGGAATTGCTGTTCTAAGTTCTACATATGCAAAGTGACTTGCCATTCAAGTTTTTATTCGCGTTACCAACTTAAACTTCGATTTCATTCTCGGTAGATGTTAAATAACGCGAAAGGATATGTACGTCTGGAGGTCTGAACGTGGCCAACGACTAGCATTAACGCGACGCACTTCATCTACATATTTAATGGAATGATATTATATTTCTAACGACAACACGTTCGCAGATCGTTAAATAGTTTGTCTAATTTATTTGAGTTTCGATAAATGTCGCCGATTTTAATCGCTCTTGGTTTTATGGGTCGTGCGCCCATTAAAAAAAGGATCTTCGATATTGACTTTCGTTTTATTGAAGTTGTACTTCTTTTGGCCCGGCGAGAGTAAAATTATAGGAGGCAATGGAAGTTGCGCGCGCACATCGAACGAAAATTATAATTAAATTGAATAATTATCGATTTTATATTCGAAAAATATATTTACCATAGCAATGAGTGGAAGAGAGCGAAAAGATAGGACAATTTTGTCAGTGCGAGTGAGAGGAACGATTAAAATTATTTAATTAATTTTTCCTCTTATTTATTGGCTTTAATTGTTGTGAATCGTGCTTAAAACCGAGTGTGCACATTCGAGCTCAAAGTGGCACATTCCGATCTCGGGAAAATGAAGCGCGCCGCTCCGCGTCGCGCTTCATTTGCCTCCCTCGCTCGGCAATGTGCCACTTTTCGCTCGAATGCGCACATCCTCGTATTTAATACATTTGGCTGACTTATCCTACGCGCCTTCCAGTCAAAAATTTTAATTAAATTGAATAATTATCGATTTTATATTCGAAAAACGTATTTGCCATAGCAATGAGTGGAAGAGAGCAAAAAGATACGATAATCTTGGCAGTGCAAGTGAGAGGGAACTATTAAAATTATTTAATTAATTTTTCGTTTAATTTATTGGTTTAATTGTTGTGAATCGTGCTTAAAACCGAGTGTGCATTCGAGCTCAAAGTGGCACATTCCGATCTCGGAAAATGATGCGCGCCGCTCCGCGTCGCGCTTCATTTGCCTCCCTCGCTCGGAAATGTGCCACTTTTCGCTCGAATGCGCACATCCTCGTATTTAATACATTTGGCTGATTTGTCCTACGCTCTTTCAAATCAAAAATTTTAAATTGAATTGAATAATTATCGATTTTATATTCGAAAAATATATTTACCATAGCAATGAGTGGAAGAGAGCGAAAAGATACGACAATTTTGTCAGTGCAAGTGAGATGGAACGATTAAAATTATTTAATTAATTTTTCGTTTAATTGATTGGCTTTAATTGTTGTGAACCGTGCTTAAAACCGAGTGTGCGCATTCGAGCTCAAAGTGGCACATTCCGATCTCGGGAAAATGAAGCGCGCCGCTCCGCGTCGCGCTTCATTTGCCTCCCTCGCTCGGAAATGTGCCACTTTTCGCTCGAATGCGCACATCCTCGTATTTAATACATTTGGCTGACTTATCCTACGCGCCTTCCAATCAAAAATTTTAATTAAATTGAATAATTATCGATTTTATATTCGAAAAATATATTTACCATAGCAATGAGTGGAAGAGAGCGAAAAGATACGACAATTTTGTCAGTGCAAGTGAGAGGAAACGATTAAAATTATTTAATTAATTTTTCCGCTAATTTATTGGCTTTAATTGTTGTGAATCGTGCTTAAAACCGAGTGTGCACATTCGAGCTCAAAGTGGCACATTCCGATCTCGGGAAAATGAAGCGCGCCGCTCCGCGTCGCGCTTCATTTGCCTCCCTCGATCGGCAATGTGCCACTTTTCGCTCGAATGCGCACATCCTCGTATTTAATACATTTGGCTGACTTATCCTACGCGCCTTCCAATCAAAAATTTTAATTAAATTGAATAATTATCGATTTTATATTCGAAAAATATAATTACCATAGCAATGAGTGGAAGAGAGCAAAAAGATACGACAATCTTGTTAGTGCAAGTGAGAGGGAACGATTAAAATTATTTAACAAGTTTATTTTTCTAATTTATTGGCTTTAATTGTTGTGAATCGTGCTTAAAACCGAGCGTGCACATTCGAGCTCAAAGTGGCACATTCCGATCTGGAATGAAGCGCGCCCCGCGTCGCGCTTCATTTTTACATCTCGCTCGGCAAATGTGCCACTTTTCGCTCGAATGCGCACATCCTCGTATTTAATACATTTGGCTGATTTGTCCTACGCTCTTTCAAATCAAAAATTTTAAATTGAATTGAATAATTATCGATTTTATATTCGAAAAATATATTTACCATAGCAATGAGTGGAAGAGAGCGAAAAAATACGACAATTTTGTCAGTGCAAGTGAGATGGCACGATTAAAATTATTTAATTAATTTTTCGTTTAATTGATTGGCTTTAATTGTTGTGAATCGTGCTTAAAACCGAGTGTGCGCATTCGAGCTCAAAGTGGCACATTCCGATCTCGGGAAAATGAAGCGCGCCGCTCCGCGTCGCGCTTCATTTGCCTCCCTCGCTCGGAAATGTGCCACTTTTCGCTCGAATGCGCACATCCTCGTATTTAATACATTTGACTGATTTGTCCTACGCTCCTTCAAATCAAAACTTTTAATTAAATTGAATAATTATCGATTTTATATTCAAAAAATATATTTACCATAGCAATGAGTGGAAGAGAGCGAAAAGATACGGCAATCTTGTCGGTTCAAGTGAGAGGGAACGATTAAAATTATTTATCTATTTAAAATACACATTTATGCTGGACAAAATGTGCAGTTTTAGTTATTTTTTAAAATGATTCGTTGAATGGGGCTGATATAACGAAAGAAAGAATTTTTTCTATTTTTATACAAAAGTAATTTATCTAAAATACTCCTAAACCGCGTTTTTCAGTGAAAATAAGTTCCACAGAAAACCGTAAATTGAAAAAAGAAAAACGTGCATAATTTAATCATTAATCAAAATAAAGTTAGATAATGCATATGTATTTTTGTGAATTAGATATAGGTACATACTTTTATTTCATAAATTATGTAGTAGTTTTTTAATGGTTGAACTAAAAAAAACTAGTTTGCAACAAAAAAATTATTAATTTCTAAAACTAACTGACTAAATTTATGCATATTTTGTTTTCTTTTTGATTTACACGATTCCCACACAAAAATTACATGGTCTACCGTGCAAATCGGAGAATAAGTGAACAATGAGGAGACGCCAAGAATGGTTTGTTACGTAGGTCTTAAAGAACACTTTCTTGAAGTGAAACTTCTTTGATATGGGGGCTACAGTTTGCTAGCGTTACGAAAATTCGGATCGCATGAGGGAGCGCGTCAGCGATGACGCCAGGAGAAGAGGGGCACGTAGCATAGCGTGCTTCGAAGTCTGTAAAATAAGAAGCAAACTAATCCAATAATTCTCAAACTTATGACAAATGGGAATTAAATTAATCGTATCTGGTTGTATTTTAAATCGTTTTAAAATCAAATTAATTATCTTGTTAGAGTTCCCTTTCATTTTTCTCCTGCCATATCTAATGCAGTTACACGACGAAGTAGTGGTATTAATTAAAATTAAATTTCAAGCTTATCTCGCGACTTTCTTAAGCACTAAAAGCTGCCCATTCAGTCAAAATACAAACATATCGAATTTCTAAATAAATATTACGGTTTCACTTTCGACTCGTAAATTAAATGGAGTAAACCAAATATTAAGAGTTGCAAACACCTCACGAAAAAAAATTATCAAAGCATTTCGAACAATAAAAAAAATCCAACAGAAAAATCTTGGCCGACTTTCAATACTCCACGACCGAGGCTTTGGATCAGTACGGCCAGATGTTTGGATGCATAAATTAACTATCTTACATAATGAAGGCCATCCCGAAGAACAGAAAACGCATTAGTGACACATTCCGCACAAACCTATAAAATGTTAAGTGGAGAAGACGCTTCGTGAAATTTCCTTTCGTGGGAGACGTTCGAGTCCGGCAAAAACCGGTGCTAATATTTTTAATGCAGTTATTGAACTTTTGCCGAACCTCTTCGCCGCAATAAACAAATTAAAAGTGGCGTTTTTAATCAGCCGACTGTAACGCGACAGGTACTTAATTTGATATTTTAAATGCAGAAGAATTTGATGGGATTAATTTAGTTGGTTGCGCGTCTGTCTTCTTGCCATTTCAAAGACGGAGATGCGCGCGAATTAAGAAGGATTGTGATACAGTTACGATAAGTGCAAAAACGTCGCAAATAACGATAGAAAAACAATATGAAAGTTTTCCTTTAAGTTTTCGGCAAAGAACAGAGAAAGCGCCATAAACGGAGGGTAAACTGTACGCGGCGCGCAGTTGACCGACGCCCGTTCTACGTATTTCGGGATAAAAAGCGTTTTAGGCGCGTTGTTTCAAGAAGAAAGAGAGACTCGTTAATGTAAACAAGTTGGACAACCCTGATTTATGCGTTTCACTAATCACACAACGAACGATTTTAAATTGCACGCATGCATGAATTTCCTATATCTATAATTTATGCATAGGATGCGGCAAGGTTGTAAATTTTCATTTCCAGCTCGGTACAGATCTCTATAAAAGGTAGCAAAACGAAAGCTTAAAAAGAGCAACTGAACTTAAAAGCGTCCAACAAATACTTATTTATAATATAAAACGTAAGGTTGGCTATGTTTTTGCCTTCTGCGAAATAAAAACATTATACAATGCATTTCGTTGCACTATAAGAATCGTAAATTGTTGGCCGACAATTGCAGTTTACCTTGATCTGGTGACTTCGACAAGAATTCTTTAAGTAAAACCGTAAAATATAGACGCAAGAAATAATTGATGGCGACAGACGACGTCTTGTATGTAAACTTGTTCGTGCATTGAAAGAGACGTAATGTAATACGCACTTTTGCTTTGTAATTTTTTTAAATGGTCACTCTAATTAAGATTGTTGGCAGAGAGCAAAGTTCGTGCTGTAAAGCGCAATAAAATAATTTAATATGACACATAAATGTAATAAACAGTATGCAAATTGAGAATTACGCGATTTCTTTCCAAATTTAATTCGTATTGTAGGGTAAAGCGTCCAGTATGTGATCCCCTACCAGTGAATGACCGTTACGAGAAATAATGGCTATAACAATTAAAAAAATCAATTATATTCATGATATGTTTATTTAAGCAATCTTGCATGTCTTCTTTTTCGTTGCACTGAAAGAAATAAATGCAATAATGAAGTAAATAGCTAAAATAATTAAATTTATATTGTAGTTTGCAAGATTTAAATACAATGTCGGAGCTTTGAAGGACGCAATTAAAAAAGATGGGCGTAACAAGCTGTGCGCCAACAAAGCCTGCGATTTATAGAATACCAAAGCGAACTTTAATAAAAAGCTACGCAAAGGTACATCTAACAATAGTGTTGAAAATAAATTTTACTAAATTTTATGAATTACTCGTTTTTATTCAGTCATTCACTGGGCTATACCCCGGTCAATATTTGCACGAAAAGGTTATTTATTAAGCTAGACATTTTACAATGTCTTTTCATTAATTCATAAACAGAAAAAATATCTCATTCCAACTGCAAGTGTTGTTTTGAATTAATTAATTTGTTTATAATTTTTTTATACCGAAATAGCTCTCGGTGCAACAAATCGGTCATTCACTAGGCGTTTTACCCTACGTAATTACAACAAAATTTCTCACAATGATTGATATATTTTCAACTCTAAGCGTTGTTATTTTGTATATTTTTTTCATCTACCTAAAAGCTCTCAAAGACTAAAAAAAACTATAAAAAACCTTCGGCAATAAAAATTAATAGAAGTCATTGATATAATTCGGCGCCAATTTCGGAGGCGAATCGATTGTAAAAGCAATTTTAGATTCAATAACACATGCAGATTAATTTATTTGAATAAATAATCAAATGGAGTACGTTAGGAATGCAATAAAGCGTTTATTTTCCTTGAATTAATCTGAACGTTTAATCTTTGATTAAAATACATTTATCGATCTCCGAATGTCTTCCGCGCTGGACAATTAAAAAAAGAAGAAAGCTCGTTAACTTTCTCAAATATTTTTTCCAATTTAAATTTAATTTGCTCCGCTTCAGATTAACTTATTGTTAACTGTTCGAGAGAGAAATAAAGCCATTGAATTTGATGTTTAACTCGTCGCCATTTCAATTTCATTAAAAATAGACATTGTAAATTTTTTAAATTTAAATATTTCGAAAACTGTAAGTCAAACAATAAATGTACGTCCTATAAAAATTAATTATTTTCATCTGTATTTTTAAAATATAAAAGAAAAAAATTGGGTTGCCATTTGAAAAATTCAAATTGACCCCCGTTTTCGGTACAACAGCGCCACCTAGGACGAAATTGTTTACTCCACCATAAATCCCGTGCGAAATCTAGCAAATTCGGTCTCTTAAATTTTTTTCGTGAGACTCGTACTTTTCGAGATATAGTCGCACAAAGTGAGCTTTTGCTAAGAAATAAAAAGTCATTGCCGCCCTTGTAACTAAAAAAATCGGTCGACGTCGGTGGCGACGCTTTACATATTTCGAAAGACCCGGTTCTCAGCTACAAAATTATAAAAAAATATGTGTGCGACGCCCTATTAATTCCTCCGAAAAGCCAAAAAGTGTGTTGAGGCGCGACGCGCATCGGTGTAATTTATTTCTCTGTTAATTATCTCGAAAAGTACGCGTCGAATCGAAAAATTGTAAAGAATAAGAAACGTTTATTTGCACTTATATTTGCGAAAATAGCAAGAAAAAAGTGGGGTTCCCATTTAAAAAATCGAGTTGACCGCGATTTAACCTACAACAGCGCCATCCGTGATAAAACTAAGCAATTTAAATTAAATCCCATTAAAAGTTATTCAAATTTGGTCTCTTTGATTTTTTTTTCGTGGGACGCACATTTTTCGAGTTACGGCGACGTAAAGTGAGCTTTTTATAAAAATTTTCCTGCCAAATGCCGCGTCTGCTTTTACAGAAAATTTCGCCAGGAGTTCCGGAGCCGTGCACTTAAGAATTTCACGCTTTTGATTATTATACAACGTTCTACCAGTGTGGAGCATATCAAAAAGACATCTGCCTTTCGCATAATGACTTCCCGCATATTATTAAATAACATTGACCTTCGTGTTTTAGTTAATCTGCATGTGCGTTAGGTTTTTCACGAAGACATGAACAGCGATGCGATTACGAACGCCATTTGATTTTGGGCGAAGGTTCAACGCTCTCATTAATTAATTAATACCCTCTGTGTAGCATTGAACGGTTTATTGATTCATTGGTAATTGTACACAGTAATTGATTCGGAGGTTGAGCAGTCCGCATTAGAATGTTGTGATAATATTGACGTAAATTGTTTGTGGCTTTGTTGTGTAATTGCGCCTTCATTAATTAATCGCCGACCCATTTGGGTCATTAAAACGATAAGCGCGTTGCTCCAAAACCTTAAACGGAGACAAGTTCGGCGTAAAAGCTTTAGTTTTGTCGCGATTTGGGGTTTGGGATTGGATTAACATTAATTAAAGAGTGGATGTCCTTTGATGGCGTCCCTTATTTGTAGGTGGGCGCTCGGTCGCCAATTCCGCTTTGGGGCGGCTTTTAAATTAGGATGCCCAAGGGCCTCCTAAAAGCTTAAGTGAAATCTTTTGAGTCGCCGAAAAGCTAGAAATTAATTTGGAGCAAGCGCGTAATTGCGGGACCGATAATTATTTAAATCGCCGAAAAATTAATTTCTTGTACATTTGGTATTAATTTTTAACCTTCCGCATACTAGGTGACTAAATGTCACGTGTCATACTAGGTAGGGTTCGTCATACCCCGAAAATAAAATGAAATAAAATCCATAAAATTGTACTTTATGACAGTTAAATGATAAGAAATATATTTTAATAACCAATAATGAATAGGTTTGAGTAAAACACATAAGGTACTGGAGGGTAATAAGGCCCACTTAGTGTTAAATATTTTTAAAAAAAAATCAAGTAAGACAACTCATAACATAATATGAATTCTACACGGAGAAAAAAATATCCTTAATATAACTATCTAACGTATACCCAATTGACGTATTGTTCTGACAAGGATTCGAATGTCTAATTTAACGATATTTATAAGTCAATTTGACAATTCATAGTATGATCAAAACAGCTCTACATAGTATACTTATAATAAGGATTCATTTATTTGATTCAAGCGTTCAAACGAAAAGCTCTCGTGAACGTGTGCAGTATCCGTCGTGTAGGTAACTGGATAGTTAATTTGAGGATTTTAATACCTAAAATAGGGATACGTATGGTTATTATAACGATATTTTGTTCTCCGTGCATATCCGTTAAATCACTATGACAAGAATCTTTTGAATGTCTAAAACAGTAATACGGATCGTTACTATAACGATCCGCAATAAGGAAACTCTGGATAGCTAAATTAGCTATACGGCGTATCCCTGTGAAAGATAACTATCCAACGGATAGCTATAATAAGGATACGTATGGTTATTATAACGATATTTTTTTCTCCGTGTACGTGATTTTTACATATTTTTTTCTGAAAATATTGTATAGAGGTAAACAGTACAGTGATGGGCCCTTTTATTAAAAAACATAGTTATTGGCCATATAAATATAGTAATTGACCAGTGAATTTACAGTGATTGGCCAATATTTTATAATTAAAATAAGATATAGTAAATTAGCCAAAAAAAACTAACCATTTATTAGAAAATATATATATGGAAATATATTACTCCTATTATATAATTTTCTAAATATGGCCAATCATTGTCGACTGGCCAACAACTGTACTATTTACCCCTATTTAAAAATAAAAAAACAGAAAACACATTTTTAAAAGGCAAAAAGATATACACTGGTGTTTGGGCCTTATTAAACGTTCAGGCAGATAATAAGGCCCGCCTTAAAATACAATGGCAGATATTAAGTCCCGAATAAAGTTTTCAATTCAGGGGTAGCAACTTTTGGCATATAAAATGTGCTTGATCATCTTTCGTTGGTCCAACACATTCTTCATGTACCCAAGTGTTACGTAACGTACAAGATCTCATATCAGCCAGAAAATCATGGTTGCAGACGAAACACATCCAAGATTGTTTTGAGAAGCCAGCAATATTGTATTTTTACGTAACCTGGATTTTGAATGTAAGTCACGACCCTCAAGCATGTGCCTTTTATTAAAATATTAAGGCCCGGGGCTTATTACCTGAGCAGTACATTTTCCCTTTTTTAAGATTTTCTTTTTTTCTGATTAATTAAATCAAGTCAACTAAAGAAGAAGTCAAAGAAGAAGCTTACCTCTTTGTATATAATTTTGCTCCTCTTAAATATTGACACGATAGCACTAATTGAAAGTTAATTTGGCACAGATACATTTATAAATTGTAAATAATATTGAGGTAGATTCACTAAATCGAGGTTTCCCGCGTTAATTGAAACCAAAAAAATTTTCCAACCCAGAGGTGATATGTTTTAGATGTTTCTCGCTCGCCGATGGCACTAAATAAGCGATTTCGATTAGTTTTTATTTAATGGCTTCTGGGCTTTATTAACTGGTGGGCCTTATTACCCTCCGGTACCTTATTTATTTATGCATTAGACTAGACTTTTATTAATAAAAATAGAAAAACTTAACTTTTCCTTCAATTTATCTTCAATTTTTCTTGAGTACTAAATTCCAATGACACCTGTCAATTACGACACCGAATATTAAGAAAACCTAACAAGAATTTCATTCTTGCCTTCTTATTGCAATACAAATTAATTTCACGGCAATTTCTTAATGATTCGCAATAATTTAGACCAATAAATTACACGAAAAATTAATTGAATAATTTCAATCGTTTCCTCTCACTTGCATTGACAAGATTGTCGTATCTTCTCGCTCCCTTCCACTCATTGCTATGGTCCATACATTTTTCGAATACAAAATCAATATTTACTAAATTAAATTAAAATTTTTGATTTGAAGGAGCGCACGGTAAATTATACTAATATAATAAGCACGAGGATGTGCGCATTCGAGCGAAAAGTGGCACATTTCCGAGCGAGGGAGGCAAATGAAGCGCGACGCGGAGCGGCGCGCTTCATTTTCCCGAGATCGAAATGTGCCACTTTGAGCTCGAATGTGCACACTCGGTTTTAAGCACGATTCACAACAATTAAAGTCAATAAATTAGAGAAAAAACTTGTTAAATAATTTTAATCGTTCCTTCTCACTTGCACTGACGAGAATGTCGTATCTTTTCGCTCTCTTCCACTCATTGATATGGTAAATACGTTTTACGAATATAAAATCGATATCTACTAAATTAAATTAAACATACTCTGCAACTTCTCACATCAAAAAAATATAAATTACAAGTCAATACGAAGATGTGTGCATTCGAGCGAAAAGTGGCACATTTCCGAGCGAGGGAGGCAAATGAAGCGCGACGCGTAGCGGCGCGCTTCATTTTCCCGAGATCGGAATGTGCCACTTTGAGCTCGAATGCGCGCACTCGGTTTTAAGCTCGATTACCAAACGTGCCGTTTTAACAAAAAAAATTGTTCACGTTAGTTATACCCCACCTAGTACACGAAAAGTTAAATTGTTGTTTTAGGCGGAAAATTCAAATTGCTATTATTCAAAAAAATAATCGATTTAAAGCAAAACTAGTTTCCCTAGCGCTTGTCGATCCAATTAAGAGAAACGCCGAACCCCATTTTGCATTGTAATAAAAATTACCTCGAATTTAAATAAATTAACTTTATTAGAAATAAACACACAGAGGTCAATTAATTCAAACGAATCAAAATCTATTCTACGAATCAACGAAAGGATGTGCACATCGAAATAAAAATATAAAAGGAAATAAAAGATACAATCGACGCTTTGCCTAAAAGGAAAACAATGGGGTAATTTTGATCTGAGCCAAAAAAAAAAAATAAAAAGTGCATCGACCTTCGATTTATCAACTTTGTATGCTTATTCGTCAACGCCAACTTAGGGTTTATTTATTTGTTATGGGCCGCGAGATTTTCTCTTGGGCGCGAGTCAACTGCGCGCCGCGTACAATAAAATTTTCAAGTTGAATTGGCGACGTAAAACTGTGTACATTCAAAAAGACATTTATCCGAAAACGGTGTTCGAGTACCTCAACAAAGAAGCTTCACTTCAAAAAATAAAATAAGCTGATTAAATCATTTGCAAAGTCCTAAAAAAAATTAACAAGCAAAACGACGATTTTTCTGTAAATCAAAAATAATTGTTTTCGATTTAATTAAATCAATTATCGTACTTTGGGCTATTAAAATCCAAAATAAGTGCTCAATCGGCAACCACCTTTTTCCCCTAATTCGTTGGCAGCATTGTCACCTAAAATGAACCGAGAATTGTTTCGACATCTCCGATTCCTTTCGCCGAGAAGCCCCTCTTTGTGGGACCCGCGATAAAATTAGCATAGCCGTACGTCGCAATAAATATTAAATAGTTGACAGAGTCGCACGTGAATAATTGCAAAATGCGAAATACTAGTAATAGACGACATTTGCGTCACGTAGCTCTCGTATCGATCGTGTCAATCGAAAAACGTGAATTATGCTGCGAATAAAAACGGCGCGATTGTTAAGGCGGGCGAAAGAATCGCGGGATTGTTAAATACGTAAGGTCGTTTCTTCATAAAGGAGCTACCGAACCCATTTTCTACGTTCACTGAATCCGCAATCGACGTGTTTACATTCAAATTGTTACAAAATACCCGCTCCGCTGTCCCACTTACGAATTTTTGAAGTTACACTTCTTTTGGTGCTTTCACTGTGAAATGTGAGCAAAAATCAAAGCAAATCAAAAATTTAATTTACTAATAAATATGGATTTTATATTCGAAAAAACGTATTTACCGTAGTAATGAGTGGAAGAGAGCGAAAAGATAGGACAATTATTGTGAGTGCGAGTGAGAGGGAACGATTAATATTGTTTAATTAATTTTTCGTTCAATTGATTGGCTTTAATTGTTGTGAATCGTGCTTAAAATCGAGTGCGCGCATTCGAGCTCAAAGTGGCACATTCCGATCTCGGGAAAATGAAGCGCGCCGCTCCGCGTCGCGCTTCATTTGCCTCCCTCGCTCGGAAATGTGCCACTTTTCGCTCGAACGCGCACAACATCGTATTTTTTACGATTGTCTAATCTAATTTCTCCTACGCGCCTTCAAATCAAAAAATTTAATTTAATTTACTAATAAATATCGATTTTATATTCGAAAAACATATTTACCATAGCAATGAGTGGAAGAGAGCGAGAAGATACGACAATTTTGTCAGTGCGAGTGAGAGGAACGATTAAAATGTTTTAAATTTAAATTTTTTAGATTAATCGATTGCATTTAATTGTTGTGAATCGTGCTTAAAACCGAGGCGCGCATTCGAGCTCAAAGTGGCACATTCCGATCTCGGAAAAGAAGCGCGCCGCTCCGCGTCGCGCTTCATTTGCCTCCCTCGCTCGGAAATGTGCCACTTTTCGCTCGAACGCGCACAACATCGTATTTTTTACGTTTGTCTAATCTAATTTCTCCTACGCGCCTTCAAATCAAAAAATTTAATTTAATTTACTAATAAATATCGATTTTATATTTCAAAAACATATTTACCATAGCAATGAGTGGAAGAGAGCGAAAAGATACGACAATTTTGTCAGTGCGAGTGAGAGGAACGATTAAAATGATTTAATTAATTTTTAGTTAATCGATTGCATTTAATTGTTGTGAATCGTGCTTAAAACCGAGCGCGCGCATTCGAGCTCAAAGTGGCACATTCCGATCTCGGGAAAACGAAGCGCGCCGCTCTGCGTCGCGCTTCATTTGCCTCCCTCGCTCGGCAATGTGCCACTTTTCGCTCAAACGCGCACAACATCGTATTTTTTACGATTGTCTAATCTAATTTCTCCTACGCGCCTTCATATCAAAAAATTTAATTTAATTTACTAATAAATATCGATTTTATATTCGAAAAACATATTTACCATAGCAATGAGTGGAAGAGAGCGAGAAGATACGACAATTTTGTCAGTGCGAGTGAGAGGGAACGATTAAAATGATTTAATTAATTTTTAGTTTAATCGATTGCATTTAATTGTTGTGAATCGTGCTTAAAATCGAGTGCGCGCATTCGAGCTCAAAGTGGCACATTCCGATCTCGGGAAAATGAAGCGCGCCGCTCCGCGTCGCGCTTCATTTGCCTCCCTCGCTCGAAAATGTGCCACTTTTCGCTCGAACGCGCACATCCTCGCATTTTTTGAATTTATTTGTATTAATCTTTGCACGCGGTCATTTTTAATTTAGTCGCACCAAAGAAGTATAACTTCTGGTGCGCGCACATAAGTTTTCGGATAACAATGCCTCGGCTTCGAAGCTCCGCACGCGATAAAGGCTCCGGAATAATTTTAAAAAGCTTCCGTCTTTATGAAAGCCGTAAAACGTCGCGCGCTTAGATTATATTCAAATTGCCAAAGTTAATTTCGCGTCTGCAATTTCACATAAAAAAGAATTAGGTACTTTTTAGCAAGCATTTTTTCGGATAAAAAAAAGCGTTTTGCATAAATTTGCTTACGAAAAACATTTGCGAGGCAAAGTTCGAAAGTATTTGTTATTTTTCGCAAAAGAAAAAATCGACAAAGGGAGGAAAAAGCGACGAGCCGAGAAGTTCGAGACATTTAGTTTGTAAACATAGATAATATATACAAATATCTGTTGCAAAAACATTGTCGAAAGTTCGAAAATGGGGTGCGCGTTTTTTTTTGCCGCAAGAGCTTTTGTTGCGTGGACGTTGAACTTGATGAATCGGTCGGTTTAGACTTCCTAGGATTAATGGTACGTTTCGCTTGTTCTTGTATATTTGCCAAGATGTCTTAGAAATGAATACAAGTGTGACAATTTTATTATGTGGGTCAGTTTTATATGTTTTATTTATTTTTAGACGCGGCTTCATGTTGTAGGAAGTGTGAAAGGCGCGCATGGTTGTAATTTTCCATTAAATATCGGATGAAAAGGGTAAGTGAACTGAAACAGGTTTTTTGAAGTGAAACTTCTTTGGTTGGAAGGCTACAATTTTGAACATAATGAAAATTCAGATCGCATGTGGAAAATAACCCGTAATTTTTTCTTTTTGTATACCACTAATAATTATTAATATGGCGAAGAACTTAATGATGACAATAAATCGGAAGAATGTTTGTAAAATGTAAAGTATGACATCAATTTTAGTTATATGCAGTACAAGCTATAGCCTAAGGCTCCCACATTCTTGTGAGCCCCCAAAAAAATTGTCCGAGTGAGCAATTGTCATATTTGGCTCAAATAGCTTAGGGGCTCATCAAGTCTAAATCCGGTCCTGGTTCTATGTGTGTGTTATGTGCCGCTTCCTAATAATTGTAGATGTACTGCGCACGGTCAAGTCTTCGTGCAGCGCTCTGCGCGCCTTAGGCAACTCGCCGTTAGCTCTTATCGTAACATAATGTTATCTTTTTAAAACTCTAATATTACAGTCAAACCTCGATAAGCTGAACTCTTGATAACTCGAACCTGTTTCGCTAGGACTTGCCTATTTCAACGTTAATATTTTTATATCGATAACTCGAATTTTTGTTAACTCGAAGTATTTTTAGTTTCCCTTCAACTTCGATTTATCGAGGTTCGACTGTATTCTTATTAACAATACTAAGAGGCGATTTATATTGTTTTGACGTTCAATATGCAACTAACATTTGCAAAATATCTTTTCAAGTAAAGGAATTGAAGTAGAATGAAACCAACCCTTATAGCTTATTTTGTTATTAATGCTATAGCATAGATATTTAATTAAACTATATTAAAAGGATGTATCTAACATAGATCTAAAGATGATATAGGTATTTCCGATGAATACTTTTTTAGTAATTCATTATTAAAAGTAGACGTTTGTAAAAAATGAGTAAAAAACCCTTGTTTTTTTAATAAAGTTAAGGTAACTAATTAACACCTTCTTAAAAAATTATGAAATTATTCATGGACGTGTAAAAATAAATTGTCTATAATCGGAATTTAGTTTGGTTGAAATGCATTGGCTATTTTTCGAGTTCTGAATTTTCAAAGCGAGGCGACAATACTTTTTACTTCGATAGTAGCACAAAACGTTCTCATTCTTGAAAAACCACCCTGTACATATGACCACTATATTCTCAACGGGTCTTATTTTCCACTTGCGCAAAAAACAAAGCCCTTCACAGATTTTTGAAAAGATCAATATTTCGAAGTTATGATTTTATTTTACTATTGCAAAAAATTTGAACGTGTTGTTCTTAAATTTTATGCCTTCACTAACTTTTTTTAAACAATTAAAAATTAATCTTTAAATCAATTTCAATTAAAAATAGAAGGCCGTTAAACACAATTACAAAAAGCACAAACATGACCGTTTATTTTTCGAGCTAGTCTGCATGTAATTTTCCCACATCGCCCGTAATGGCAACAGGTGCCTCGACATCTCATTAATAACGAAATTAAACTCGATATTAATTTCGCGACGTAAAAAAACGAAAAGGCGCAATTGCGAAATTGAGCTGTCCAATTACATTTGCGAGCAACAACAAATAAATAAAGCCGCCTACCAGTACCGATTAAACAATTTTTTAAAGTGCCCCAACGCACGACCACTCCAGATTAGCAATCAATAAGCGAATGTTATGATAAGTGGCCTTTCTATTAAGTGCTCGCCGAAGCCTTTTACCAGCAAATTACGCCGATAATGCATGCAAACATTCGCGTGTCCGCGATCGCGGCGAACATTAATTTCCCGGCTCGTACGTTGGCGCGGCGCGAGCTTACCGAGTTAAACGAGACCTAAAAACGGAACATCTAAAGCTCATCAATCAAAAGCTTCAGCGATAATCGCGGCTCGTATTTAGACGGCATTTAAACAGATTCAAACGGCACCGTGTAAATATACGTTCAGCAGTCTTCGCGACTAAACAAACCTGCAATTTACGATCAAAGCAATGCGTCTTGGATGTAGCTCGGGACTACTTTTCCGCGTACGCCGGAAAATTCGCGAAGATTTAGGGGGGGACGGCGCGAAAAGAAACGGCACTCATGATTTATGTTTAATTTTCGCATTAAAGCACAAGTTTTCCGAGTTAGCGGGACTCGTTTTTTATAGTTTAATTTCCGGCGAGGAGGCAGTTTTATTTTATTGTTTATGTATGTCGGTTCTTCCTTTCGCAAGTTCCTTCCAATGTTACAGGATTCGGTTGCGTTGTATAGGGTTGACCGTAAATATGTGGTGAAATTTACTAGATTTACATAACATTAACTTGCTTACATTTATAATTAAATTTTAGCATGATTCACAATAATTTATGACAATACATTATACGAAAAACAACTTAAGGGGGTATTCTAGTCTAGAAACTTAAAAATATCGATTTTTTTTCATTTCAGAAGTTTAGACATTCAAGAATAGGCTCTTAAAAGGATTTTTCAAAATTTCAATTATTTAAAAAGTTACAGCTATTATAAATATGTTATCATTCTATGAGTAAAATTTCCAGAACGCGTTTTTCTCGAAACGACCTTTTTCTAGTTGGCCTACACGATATCTCAAGTTCTACTGCACCGATTTATTTGAAATTTAGTATGAACATTCTATATACATTGCTCTATGGTCTGACGCTCGGAAAAGTCGAAGACTTAAATTTTATTATTTTTTTAAACATTCGGAATTGTTAGAAAAACGTGCAAAAAAACGTTTTTTTAACGGTCGCCATTTTAAAAAAACAATTTTAGACTTGCCATGGATGAGCCCATAGCGACATTTTTACTAATTAAGAATCCATTTGATTTTTTTGTTTTAGACGTCCAGAAGGGTTTAAACCTTGAATGCCAGGACACTGTTTTTTTTTTGATCCCCCACTTTGCCAGCTCATAACTTCTTAAATTTTGAATTTTTTTATTTCATTTATTTTTTTTATGAATTCTTAAAGTATCAATAAACGCATGATACAAAAATGGATATTAAAAATATTCTTTGTTTTATTTATACAGAGCTTGAAAAAACCGCCGAAATTCATGCTTCTAGACTAGAATACCCCCTTAAATAATTTTTATCGTTCCCTCTCATTTGCACTTACGAGATTGTCGCATTTTCTCGCTCCCTTCCACTCGTTGCTATGGTAAATACATTTTTCGCATATAAAATCAATATTTACTAAATTAAATTAAATTAAGGAGTTATGCCCACTTGGAATCGAGAAAATTACGTGATTTTGAAGAATTTTTTTTCCTGTTTTAATAAGTATTTATTAAAATTCGCAAAATACTATCAAAACATACCTATTTCAAGACACATGTACAAATTTTTTTATGAAAAAATATTTAAAAATGAATGAAATACGACTCTTCTCTTAGAACGTCCGTTTTTTTTCATCAGTTGCGGTGACCAAGCTATCTTCAGAACGGCTTATGTGAAATCAAAATAAAAAAAATATTGCGATAGTATATTGCATTACGAAGGGCCTGAACGAAGGGTTTGGTAAAATTTTGATTTTTACAAAAATGACAACAATTTTACGAAAAAGTCAAAGTTTCGAAGCGAACTGATTTTGGTTTTTTTGCAATAAACAACACAATTTTAACCCAAACAAAAAATCCTTCGCTCAGGCCCTGCCTATTGTAATAACAAATAAGCACATACAATTTTAGTTCGATCGGCGTAATAGTTTTTAAAATATTTAGGTCACCGCAAAAAAAACAGTATTGAGATAATCGCGTTTAAAGCTTGAAGTCGTTGTTTTTTTTTATTTAAAACTATTTTTTTTTTAACTTATAACTTTTGTATCTGTGCCCCAATTTTTATATAATGTTGGAAAAATATTCTTAAGATTAAAAAAATGCAATAAAAAAAATAGATATTTTGACCTAACCTAAGTAGGCATAACTCCTTAAATTAATTCTCGCATCAAAAAAATATAAATTACAGTGATTACGAGGATGTGCGCATTCGAGCTCAAAGTGGCACATTTCCGAGCGAGGGAGGCAAATGAAGCGCGACGCGGAGCGGCGCGCTTCATTATCGAGTCGGAATGTGCCACTTGAGCTCGAATGTCACACTCGGCTCTAAACGCGTTTAAAAATAATTTAACCCAATAAATTAGATGAAAAATTAATTGAATAATTTTAATCGTTCCCTCTCACTTGCACTGTCAAGATTATCGTATCTTTTCGCTCTCTTCCACTCATTGCTATGGGTAAATACATCTTTTGAATATAAAATCGATATTTATTAAATTTTTGATTTGAAGGAGCGTAGGATAAATTATAGAAATATAATAAATACGGGGATGTGCGCGTTCGAGCGAAAGTGGCACATTTCCGAGCGAGGAAGCAAATGAAGCGCGACGCGGGCGGCGCGCCATTCCAGATCGGAATGTGCCACTGAGCTCGAATACACTCGTCTAAACGCGTTTAAAATAATTTAACCCAAAAAGATTAGAGAAAAATTAATTGAATAATTTTAATCGTTCCTCTCACTTGCACTGTCAAGATTATCGTATCTTTTCGCTCTCTTCCACTCATTGCTATGGGTAAATACATCTTTTGAATATAAAATCGATATTTATTAAATTTTTGATTTGAAGGAGCGTAGGATAAATTATAGAAATATAATAAATACGGGGATGTGCGCGTTCGAGCGAAAAGTGGCACATTTCCGAGCGAGGGAAGCAAATGAAGCGCGACGCGGGCGCGCGCTCATTTTCCAGATCGGAATGTGCCACTTTGAGCTCGAATGCGCACACTCGGTTTTAAGCACGATTCACAATATTTTAAGCCAGTAGATTAGAAGAAAAATCAGTCGAATAATTTTAATCGTTCCCTCTCACTCGCATTCGGGAGATTGTCGTATCTTTTTGCTCCCTTTCACTCATTGCTATGGTAAAAACATTTTTGGAACATAAAATCCATATGTTGTTCTACGTATTAGTGTTAATTAAAAAATTATTTATTTGTTGTTTTAATTACTATTTGTTAATCGTTATTTGTGTTTCAAATATTTTCGTAAAATCAATATTTAGGATAAATTAAAACTAAGTAGTATAAAACGAAAAACCTTCAGTAGAAAACAAATAAAACACTTAATTTGCAAAAATATATTTAATACTGCACACAAATAGTAATAATACTTTATTTTACAACAAATTGTAACATTAGTACGTGATGCAAAATTTTAATAGTAAAAGCGAAAAAATAAAAATTTTACGAAATTTTACACAAACTAATGCATTGTTTTTTCAAACACAAAATATTTTAAAATTGTAAGTAAATACGTTTATATTTCATTAACGTTCATAAATATTTTTCTGTCATTAAAGAGCTTTTATGAAAATAAAACGTATTTTTTCGTTTTATTAAAAAATTCACACTAAATTGAATTTTAACGTGGCATTTTCGAAATTTAATACAATGAAATAAGTGGATTTTCGAAAAGGTTGCATAAATTTCTTTACTTGTGTGTAAAGATAAATTTTTCCAAGTATTCCTCTACGGAAATTTTCATAACCCAAAGAACGATTAACACGTAATTTAAAAAAAAAAGAAATATTTTTTTAATTGAAAATTGTGCAAAAAGCAGCGTTCTACTAAACCCGAACCAAAAACCTGCCTGCTTTGCAGTTAGTTGTGTTAACCCTTCGACTACCGAGTTGCTCAGTAAAACTTTAAATAAAGATTACCGTTGGATTTCGCGTTGCGATTTAGTACATTGTTGTCAACCGTATTTCATCCCTTTTAATGCTAACATAACCTACAATTTGTACGGTTCTTTTTGGCATTCACAATAATATTTTTTTAAATTGTTTATAATGTCATTTTATAACATAAAAATACATCAAGAATTTTTATAATACATACCTACACACTTTTCAGGTTAAGTCCCACAATTTACATACGGTTCACCCTGTGTATAGCATTTTCGTTACATACGCAGAACGGAAATTGTTTTTTACAAAATTCCTTCATTATTTTACTTTCGAATTAATATTTGCAGAAGGACGCTTTGTAAATAACAGAAAAACGTTAATACTCGAGCTTTAGCATTTCCCTCGGGCCGAAACGAAAGCTGAAAATTTTTTTTAATTTATAAGTCGCGGAAATTGACCCATATTTCAAAAGTATTCTTCGTCATCGACAATAGTGTGCCGACGTGAATCGCATTTAGTTCGGCCAAAGTACTTGTGGTGCTTTTGTATTCATTCCGCTTACTTTGGCTCTAGCTTCGGCCTGTATGTAGGTCATTTTAACATATGGTTTTTACGAACTTTATTTCTTTGTTCGCAGAGAAAACCTAAAAGTGGATTTGGTATGTTTTTATAACACGTAGGCAGATTGTAGCACGTTTTGCTTGGCAAAAGGGCAACATTCAACGTAAATCAGGATGATGTATTTTAATTTCGCTCTAGTGAAAAAATAATAAAACCTGTTTGAAAAATGTCCAGATGTTATTGAAAAAACTGCTGCGACGCAATTGTTATAAAAACGTTCAAGAAAACAACAAAAAGGTTTTAAAGCGCCTAAAAAAAAATACCGTGTACCCTCGCAATTCTATTGCTTTATTTTTGAAGTGAAGCTTCTTTGGTTAGGGGGCTACAATTTTCGAGCGTTACGAAAATTCCGATTGCTCGAGGGGAATAGTTAGGTACGTGGTGGGAGAACCCATAAAGGAGGAGAGTGCGTTAGGGGCGACGCCACTTCAATGCCTGCACTACCGGCCGAAAAAAAAGGGGAAGGGGGTGCTTAGCGTAGCACCCTTTGTAAATGTGAAATCCATAAATTTAAATATAGAATTTACGTCAATGGATTCTACGCACAAACTTTTTTTTTAAATAAAACAACGCAATTCTTCTAAACCAAATTTCAATTGCATTTTAAAAATTTGCAATTTGCACATCAGACTTTACTCAAGCCGGACCACAATCGGTTAATTGAAATGCGAAACTGCAACCGGATGTTTACTAAACACTTCTCCGATCAAACTAATTAAAATTTACTTTCACGACATAATCCAACCCCCCCGGCGCTCGCAAAATCAGTATCGATTTTGGAACATTCCGAAATTGTACTAAGCCAACTCGAATAAAAAAAAACAAATTATTTCTCATCAAATTCCATAATGCTCGAGGCTTTATTACAATTTTTTTGTCATAAAGCAAAAGACGTGCAAGCATCCCCAAAATACGAAGAAACCTAAAACATATTTCATTTTTCTCGCCCTTAATGGCGTCGAAGGATCACGGATCAATCTTTTGAAACTCTGCTCTAACAACCGAACCGAAATTTATTGGAATACCACAAAATCGCCCCCCGTCTTACTCACACCCTCGCAATTTGTAACGTCTTACTCGTTCTCCATTTGCAAGGAACGAGGGTTGTTGCATTTTTCTTTGGACGAGAGCAATGCGAAAGCCTTCCATCTTCCGCGCCGTATCGATGACTCAGAAGGGGTGTATTTTTCTGCGGCACAATCAAGGGTGGATTCTGAGGGTCGCGAGCTGCACGTAGGGAACGATCGCGAGCAAAATTTGAGATAAAAATACGAGCTTTCCGTACAGATATTTTTTTTAGGCACGATAAACCTTTTATTTGGCGGTCAAGGGTGGAGTGGCACGATCTGCAATAAATAAACCCTTCCGTTTCGTATCTCCTCGTTAAAAAGCAAGTGTCATTAAATATCAAAGCTGTCAAAGGACTCAAAGGACACTTTCAACCCCCCATTTTCGTTTTGCGATTTTAACGATGTTTGCGAGCCGCCCCTAATTCCCATCTTAAAATACGATATTTTTGAATACAGTCGAATCTCGATAAGTCGAATTTTTGATAACTCGAACTCGAACCCGTTTCCCTAGGACTTGCCTATCTCAACGTTAATATTTTTATATCGAAGTGTTTATTTGTTAAAACGGGACGTTTGGTAATCTAACTTAAAATTGAGTGTGCACATTCGAGCTCAAAGTGGCACATTCCGATCTCGGGAAAATAAAGCGCGCCGCTCCGCGTCGCGCTTCATTTGCCTCCCTCGCTCGGAAATGTGCCACTTTTCGCTCGAATGCGCACATCCTCGTGTTTATTATATTAGTATAATTTACCGTGCGCTCCTTCAGATCAAAAGTTTTAATTTAATTTAGTAAATATTGATTTTATATTCAAAAAACGTATTTACCATAGCAATGAGTGGAAGGGAGCGAGAAGATGCTATAATCTTGTCAATGCAAGTGAGAGGGAACGATTAAAGTTGTTCTGGACTTGCCTATCTCAACGTTAATATTTTTATATCGATAACTCGAAATTTGATAACTCGAATTTTTCGATAAGTCGAAGCGTTTTACAATTCCCTAAATTCAAGTTTCCATTAGTAAATATTTCGATAACTCGAAGTTAAATTTTACAACTCTTCATAAAAGTACAAAACCTGTTAGGATTAAAGAACGGATTTGTTCGGTGTTATTGCTGATCAAAATGGCTATTGTTAAATAGGATGAAAAGGTTGAAACCTACTACAAAACTTTGATGTTTTGACGTCGGCACTTCAATTCGATTTAAATACTAATTTATGTTTTAATGCTTTCTCAACAGTTATGAAATTTAAGATGGTTTAACCGTTTCTTTTACAAGAAAAGGGTCGATTTTTGCCTTTTTGTTTTCGTTCTAGTCGTTATTCATCAAGCAGGAGTACAATCAAATGTATTTTTTGTTGTTTATAATTTATAACAGTGTGTAACAGAAAATCTAAAAGAATTAAATATTTTTTCTAAAATTATTTATCGATCAATAAGGAGTGTAAACGAAAAATAAATAAAGACTAAAGAAGTATCCTTTTTCCAACTGGGAGAAAGCTATGATTGAATAGTTTTGGTATACACATTGTAAAAATATTCTGGTTTCGGGAGATCATTCCAAAAATTTGTAGGAACCCAACAATTTGGATCAATGAAGCAAAAGACAATTTTAGATTACTTTCTAACCAACAATAAATAAGATGTAAATAACCATATTACCTAAATACTTAATAACAATAAATAATGTTAATAATTGTTTACAAATTTTAATTATTTTGTACAAAGGATGGTAAATATAGATATGATATATACACAAAAAGGTATTTAACTCGAATTTTTGATAACTCGAACTATTTTTAGTTTCCCTTCGACTTCGACTTATCGAGGTTCGACTGTATTTCAAACAAAAATTTTTCTCTCAAAAATGTTTATCAAAACATAACGCTATTAATAACAGTAAGAAATTTGAATTGTGGCGCTTTTATGTAATGAAAACTGATTGGTCACGAACCATAGCAACGTAACAAACTTTCTTGGTTTCTTGAGCGCCACATTTAAATTGGGTGGCTAGCCTAAAGTAGGTCTAGATGTTTTTTTTTTAAATAATAAATTACATTTTGGTATTCTCATACTTATTAAATAATGAAATAGAAAAGCTTACAAGATTTCATTTAACGAGTCGCGGAACAATTTAAAACGTGTAACGAAGCCTACGAAATCAGTTCAAAATGTTCTTTAAATTAAATTAAAAGTTTACATGTTGGGTTCGACCCTCCGGATTCATAATGAATTATTAAAAGTCGGGGTTTGTTGGCTTTAGGGATGGAATCGATTTCGAGTCGTTGATAAGGAAAAGTCATGTGGGAGTTGGAAACATTGTGTTCTTATTTTTGACGTTTCACGAGCGCAAAGATTAGAAGGGTTCAATCTGTTGTGTAATATTTGCAGTAGCTATTGGTTTCGCTTTTTAATTTAGAAATGGTTGTTGCTTCCATTGATGAAGTTTGCCGAAGAGGATTATCAAGCTTTTCCGATCGGACGTGTGGAAGTAATCCCTTTTGCGGAAAATTATCCGGTTCGGTTGCATCGCAAAACCGATAGCGCACAGATTGAGTTTTCCATTAGAAATTTTCCTTTTTGCGATTTTCCGCGCGGACGAAGGAATTTCGCCGTTTAGCTTTGCCGTGGACGGCTTAAAATTCGTATTGCGAAACGCATCGAAACGCTTCCTCGTTTTAGTTTACAGGAAACCGCATTTTAATTAAAATCGCTCCTAAATCCGTCCATCAGTGGACGATATAATTAGAAATGAAAACGTTCTGTCTGACGGAAAAAAAGATATGACAAAAACGCGGAAGGAATTCCTATTAAATCATACGCGCTTTCGTCTTCCTACGTTTTGCTTTTCGATATCAACGCTCCGTTGTCTTTTTATTTTTAAACTGGTGAAATTTATTACGGCTCGCGAGAGACGTTCGAAACCGAGTAGGAATTTTTTTTTTAGTTCTCTTCACTATAAATATACAAAAGTGTTGTGAAAGTAATTTATTTGGAAGTTAAACGGATTACAAAGCAACGAAATGTTTTACTTCACACAAGAATTTTTCTATTTTCAATTCGTTTCATTTTTTTCTTATTTAATGTTCTGTGACTTGGAAAAATACTCAAATATTAATATCGTTAGCCCTTCAAAAAAAAGTAGGCGTTTTGATTTACTTTCCGAGACTGAATTAGTGAATTTTTCGCTAATTCAAAATGTGATTCTACAATTCGCTAGAAAATTAGTGTATTTGAATTGGGATCACTAATAAATTAGTGAGTTTCCCGATGTTAAGGTGAAAGCGTATCCATGGACTTTTGCACTACAGTTCAAAATTAACCAAATTTAGACGATAGGTTACTATGGACGAATAGTTTATTTTGGCAAAATTTAAAAAAAATCGTAGCTTAAGTATTCAAAACGTTTAGAAAAAACGGACATTTCAAATGTAAAGTCACAAAACGGCAAGTTCAAAATTAGTGAAATTTCGACAGCTTATTGATATTATAAAAAACCCAAAATTTTAAGATTTCAAATAAAATTGACTAATTAATTAGTGAACATTTCACTAATTGAACTAGTGAAATTTCCACTAATTAAAAATGTAGTTTTTTCTACTAACTAAAATAGTGAATATTCACTAATTCATAGTGGTATAGTTTTCACAGTTCAAAATAGTTAGTATTCACAAGTGATTATAGATTCTTCACTAATTCAGTTTAAGAAAGTTAATACTGCTTTGGTGTAACCTCAGGGGCCTCCAACCCAATGTCCGCGGGCACCATAGCGTACAATTTGGTCTTGGAAAAATATTTGCTCGAATGTGGACATGAATGCGTCGTTTTATTTATAAATCCAAAAATTAATTCGAACAAATTCAATAAATACGAAGATGTGCGCATTCGTCTTCTTTGGCCGAGAAAAAATATAAAACTAAAATTATACGAACTTTTTAAATTTATTTTTTCCAAATCCAATGTAGCCGATTCTTTTTAATAATAAATCGAAAAAAAGGTCAAGACGTCGCTTGGAAATAATTAACATTGCTTTGGGGAGCGTTTATTGTACGAGAAAAATTTTAATTGATATTTTATTATCTTTCAGCGCGAAGCTCGTGATTTGTAAATATTTGATTTTTGCTCGAAAAAGCAAATGCCGATTCCAAGCATTATCTAAATTGTATTAACTAAATAAGCTGCAAATTTCTGTTGATTTCGCATGATCAAAAACACTGTAACAACGATCTTTAATTATATTTATTCGGTTAAAGCTTTATAAAATAATTTAATTGCGAAAAATTTCTATCGGAGCTTTCTTTTTTGTTTGATTCAAACTTAACAGAAAATTCTTACAAAAACTGATTTTAATATATTTTTTTATTGTTAAATAGCGGGTTAAAAACTGAGTTTTTATTATAAATAATTTGCACTTAAATTGATTTTTGGGTGTTCTAGTAAAATTAATTTTGGAAAAAAAATAAAGACATTGACCTGCGCTTTCAACCGTAGTAAAATACATTAATTATGTTTTCAATTTGCGATTTAAAGGCGTTTTCCTTAAACGATAATAAAATGGCAAATTTTTGAATTTTGTTGTTCAACTTCGTGATCTTAAAAAACATTAAAAAAATATCCAGACACCAATTGACTTAAATTTGTTGATTGGAGAGAAAGTTTATTTTTCAAAATTCAATGAATACGAGGATGTGCGCATTCGAGCGAAAAGTGGCACATTTCCGAGCGAGGGAGGCAAATGAAGCGCGACGCGGGCGGCGCGCTTCATTCCGAGATCGGAATGTGCCACTGAGCTCGAATGACACTCATCTAAACGTTACAATAATTTAACCCAATAAATTAGATGAAAAATTAATTGAATAATTTTAATCGTTCCCTCTCACTTGCACTGTCAAGATTATCGTATCTTTTCGCTCTCTTCCACTCATTGCTATGGGTAAATACATCTTTTGAATATAAAATCGATATTTATTAAATTTTTGATTTGAAGAGCGTAGGATAAATTATAGAAATATAATAAATACGGATGTGCGCGTTCGAGCGAAAAGTGGCACATTTCCGAGCGAGGAGGCAAATGAAGCGCGACGCGGGCGGCGCGCTTCATTCCAGATCGGAATGTGCCACTTTGAGCTCGAATGTGCACACTCGGCTCTAAACGCGTTTAAAAATAATTTAACCCAATAAATTAGATGAAAAATTAATTGAATAATTTTAATCGTTCCCTCTCACTTGCACTGTCAAGATTATCGTATCTTTTCGCTCTCTTCCACTCATTGCTATGGGTAAATACATCTTTTGAATATAAAATCGATATTTATTAAATTTTTGATTTGAAGGAGCGTAGGATAAATTATAGAAATATAATAAATACGGGGATGTGCGCGTTCGAGCGAAAAGTGGCACATTTCCGAGCGAGGGAGGCAAATGAAGCGCGACGCGGAGCGGCGCGCTTCATTTTCCCGAGATCGGAATGTGCCACTTTGAGCTCGAATGCACACTCGGTTTTCAACACGTTTTACAATAATTAATTTACTTTCTTAGACGGCTAACTTCATACTGTCGAATTTTAGTTAAGTGTGCGCGCGCAACTCACGAGTCACAACACCAAAAGAAGTATAACTTCAAAATTAAAAGCTTCGTTTTCAGTTCGATCAGAATAACGAAGTCCCTTATTTCGTCGTTCTTTTAAGTATAAAGCAAACAATATATTCATTTATAACAATCCCTACAAACCAAACAAAAATTCGACCATTTACAAAAGTGAACTTCTTTTGTGTTTGTTAATTGAACGTGACATCAGTGCGATTGAAATTGTCACATTCAAATGTAACAAACAAATTTCATTAAAATCCGTACGCTCATTTGGAGTTCAATGGAAAGGCTTTTTTTCTTTCCGAATAGGCAATGACGTAGTGAAAGAGCAGCAATTACTTTAAATTAGACTAGCAAGTCTTCTTACCACGTAATAAAACACATGTGCGTTGCGTATGACATTATATTTTATGGCATCACGTGCTAAATTTAATGACATTTCAAAAAAAGAAAAAAAATTACAATAACATGGTTTTACTTCTTACCAACCACTTTGTTTGCATAGTAGTGGTCTGATTTTGGCACAGCAGAATCTTTAATTTTATTTTTGAGTTTAAACAACAAGGGTCGGTGCGTTGTACCTCGGTCGCTGTCAATAAATTGTACCTTGGCCCTAAGATCAACGTGCAATAAATAAAAATTTAGATATACCTTTGTTGTAAATTCTTATTTTTTTTTTATTTTGCTTCAGATAATATGCCTCGCAAGTCTAACGAAAAATTTAAATTTTTGCAAAATCAACCATTAAGTATGTGAAATTTTAGTATACGAGAAAAGTTTCGTTAATTTTTGAAACAATTTTAGTGCCATCTAAAAGAAGAACATTAGTAGTTCTTATAATCCAAAAATAAATACAGTCGAACCTCGATAAGTCGAAGTCGAAGAGAAAATAAAAATGATTCGAGTTATCAACAATTCGAGTTATCGGTATAAAAATATTAACGCTGAAATAGGCAAGTCTTAGGGAAACAGATTCGAGTTATCAAAAATTCGGCTTATTGAGGTTCGACTGTATAGTTTGTATAGTTTTCATAGAACAATGGGTTTTATTTTGCTTAATGTGAATAGAGCCAAGGTACATCACCTCTGTTGTACCTAGGCCATCGATCCACTAATTTTTAAATCTTATAGCAATTTGAGTAAACGGTTGGTAATACTTTCAAATGTTTTATGATGAACACCTTATTAGTGGCCCACTACGATGCAATTCATTTTATCAACAAATTGTTACATATAAAATTTAAAAAAAAATTACAAGTGAAATAAGGGCCAAGGTACAACACAGGTTCCCCTACTTATTATATCGTTCTGCAAAACAGCGTTAGAAAAATTTGATTAGGACCTTTCACTCTTCTACGTTTTTCCTTCGATTAAAACATAAAAGCTGCGAATCAACAAGTGTACAAATGCATAAACCGCGCGTTCTCTCGTAGGAACCCAATAAATCTCGCGAAATTAAACAAGTTTCCCGTTTTCCTCCCGAAATTGTGCGACGGGGACTCTGACAACGAGGATAAAGCATTAATCTACCGCGAGCGAGGGTTGCGAGTGATTATCTGATGAGTACAGACGAGGCAGATAGCAATTTTCAGTGTGCAAGGCTTCCACTCGTTTACATAATTAAATGATGCACGTTTCGGGGGGGTGGAGGGTGCGTTTTCCTCTTGTACGATTTTTAGACGTTTCGCAAGGGCGGATGCCAGGCCCCAGCTCTCACATTAACATCTAAAGGTTAACGTAGGTATACGAGTTTATTAAATTTGCAAACTAAAACGTTTTAAAAAATTCTCAAAGAGGGCGCATATGAAATCGTTTTTCGGTACAAAATAGTTGGCAACAGATTTACGAATTTTTCTAGTGTTATTTGATTGGTTGCGTGGAAACAACTAGTAAATATATATCTATTTGATCGCAAGCGACCATTTCTAAACAATTGTCATTTGTTGAGGGCCGCCAACTATTTTGTGCTTTTGAAGTGAAGCTTCTTTGCTGCGGGCGCTACAATTTTAGAGCGTTACGAAATTTTCGATCGCACGAGGAGAATAGTTAGGTACGTGGTGGGGGAATCGGTAGCGGAGGAGACCCCCTCGCCCCAAGCATTATTTTTCATCGAAAATTGAATTTAATGTATAAAAACAGCTAGAATCAAAACTTAAAAAATCTGGACCGTGTTTGAAATACTTTTTCAAATAAAAAATATTATTGTTTAGAATTAACAATTTATATCACAATTGCAAATAAATTTTAATTTATTTTGCCGTCCATTAAAAAAAAAACAAATCAAATTTTTATTTGAGAATTACACAAATGTCGAACACTAATACTCGCCGCATGTATTTTTAATTAAATTGCGATTTTTCGTTTTTCAAAATTAAATCAGAAAAATCAGGAAGCTTGATTTTTATTACAACAGACTCAAACTATTCCCACGTTTAAATATTGCTATGTAAGATTATCTAATCCAATTTTAATTTTATAATAATTCCATTATACGAAAAAGTGAATATTTAAAATTAAAAGTGATATTTATATTTCGATTTAACTTTTGAAGTGAAACTTCTTTGCTGGGAGAGCATTACGAAAATTCTGATCGCACGAGGGGAAGACTAATAATTTTTCCTATCCATCCCTACTAAACGAGAAGTTTCACTTCACCACGCACACACATTTTTTTAATGTGCCGAGGTTAATGTACTTCGGCGTCAGATAACAATTTTAAACGATAGTAAACGAATGTGCTCATAAAAATCTGCAATAATGCATGTGCACGCGATGTTATAATCGTGTAATCGGGATTGATAACATTCAATTAACGTTACGAGCGCACCAACTCCGATATTTTGTAGCAAAATTCAATTAACAGGCAAAATTGCGAGCTAATATGCACTTTGCATTAAAAAGATGCAGCGTAGTATATTTATTATAATAATCACGAACCAGACGTGAGGCAGATGCATTTTGCAGCTGTACCCCGCTAAAAAAAAATAAGTGTCAAATGTATTTGCTCAATCACGCCATCCATCTCGTTCGAAAATGGGGTAACTAAATACCTGGAATGCATACAAAGAACTTTAACGAGCGAATATTTCGAGTTTGTTATTAATAATACATAACATACACCTGCAGATTTGTTGTGCAAGAACTGTATCGGATTTCAATGAGAAAATGGTGGTTCTCGTATGCAATAGATTTTATCGGACTAGTTTTTTTTTTATTCTTCCACCAAATGCCTCGGCAAATATTTATACTGGGTAATTCTATACTTAATGCACTTCTTTTATATTAAGTTAAGTCCAAATGAACTGTTTTTAAGTGTAAACAGTCACAGTTTTAAATTACGAAGCAATTAATTCGTTTGAGCTATTTTTAAAAGGAAGGGTTGTTCACTTCAATTCTTAATCTAATAGTGACTTTTTTCGTTTTTATAAAAATTGGAAAAACTTCGAGAAGTTTAAGTGCAAAAAAAGTTAAATAATTATGAAAGGAGTGGGAAAGTATGCAAAGCATTTAAAAAGGTTTCTACTTAATATTAATTGAATAAAATATTAATAAATAAAATTAAGAGTAGATTTGGACAAGTTTACATAAGCCTTTAACGAGTTTAATATTATTTAGAAAAATGTGGGTTCGATTTTGATGATGCTTTAATTGAAAACTTCTCGATTTTGCCAATTTTCAAAAGCTAAGAATAACGATTCAAATTTCATATATTGAAACGTTAATGAACTTCGCTTCGATATTAAATGAAGAGTTATAACCCAACAATCTGGAGCATTAATTAACTCAAAAGTTTAAAGCCACTTTAGCTTCGGATAATAATAGTTGGAGGCATTTTCAGCTTTTATGGCTCATCAAAATTCAAGGGGCCTAGCGAGTTATTAATTTGAAAACCTAATCCGAAGTTTCAATTTTGAATTTTTGTCACAAAGTCTATAAGGGCACCTGGTGTACTTTGGCCCTTTTTTCATTTGTAATTTTTTTTAAATTGTATATGTAACAATTTTTTGATGAAATAAATTGCATCGTAGTGGGGCACTAAATAAGGTATTCATCATCAAATATTTGCAAGTTATTGACTTTTATTGTTGTGAATCATGCTTAAAACCGAGTGTGCGCATTCGAGCTCAAAGTGGCACATTCCGATCTCGGGAAAATGAAGCGCGCCGCTCCGCGTCGCGCTTCATTTGCCTCCCTCGCTCGGAAATGTGCCACTTTTCGCTCGAATGCGCACATCTTCGTATTCACCTTAATTTACATTTTTTTTGATGCGAGAAATTGCAGCGTATTTTTAATTTAATTTAATAAATATCGATATTATATTCGAAAAACGTATTTAACCTAGCAACAAGTGGAAGGGAGCTAGAAAATACGACAATCTTGTTAGTGCAAGTGAGAGGGAACGATTAAAATTATTTAACAAGTTTTTCCACTAATTTATTGAATTTAATTGTTGTGAATCATGCTTAAAACCGAGTGCGCGCATTCGAGCTCAAAGTGGCACATTCCGATCTCGGGAAAATGAAGCGCGCCGCTCCGCGTCGCGCTTCATTTGCCTCCCTCGCTCGGAAATGTGCCACTTTTCGCTCGAATGCGCACATCCTCGTATTTATTACGTTTGTCTAATCTAATTTATCCTACGCGCCTTCATATCAATAATTCCAATTTAATTTACTAATTAATATCGATTTTATTCCATAGTCTCCATAGTAGGGAAACATGTTGTACTATGGCCCTTTTTCCACTTGTAATTTTTTTTTAAATTATATAAGTATCAATTTGTTGATAAAATGAATTTCATCGTAGTGGGCACTATTAAGGTATTCATCATAAAATATTTAAAACCGAGTGCGCATTCGAGCTCAAGTGGCACATTCCGATCTCGGAAATGAAGCGCGCCGCTCGCGTCGCGCTTCATTTGCCTCCCTCGCTCGGAAATGTGCCACTTTTCGCTCGAATGCGCACATCCTCGTATTTATTACGTTTGTCTAATCTAACTTATCCTACGCGCCTTCATATCAAAAATTCCAATTTAATTTACTAATTAATATCGATTTTATTCCATAGTCTCCATAGTAGAAAAACATGTTATACCATGACCCTTTTTTCACTTGTAATTTTTTTTAAATTATATAAGTAACAATTTGTTGATAAAATAAATTTCATCGTAGTGGGCCACTATTAAGGTATTCATCATAAAATATTTGAAAGCATTACCAACCGTTTACTCCAATTGCTATAAGATTTAAAAATTAGTGGATCTATGGCCTAGGTACAACAGAGGTGATTTACCTTGGCTCTATTCACATTAAGCCAATAAAACCCATCGTTCTATGAAAACTATATATTTATTTTTGGATTATAAGAACTACGAATGTTCTTCTTTGAGATGACACTAAAATTGTTTCAAAAATTAACAAAACTTTTCTCGTATACAAAATTTCACATACTTAATGGTTAACTTTACAAAAATTTAAATTTTTCGTCAGACTTGCGAGGCATATTATCTGAAGCAAAATAAAAAAAAATAAAAATTTATAACAAAGGTATATCTAAATTTTTATTTATTGCACGTTGATCTTAGGGCCAAGGTACAATTAATTGACAGTGGCCGAGGTACAACACACCGGCCCTTGATGTTTAAACTCAAAAATAAAATTAAAGATTGTGCTGTGCCAAAATCGGACCACTACTATGCAAACATTAATAAATAATCTTTCTATTACGATGAGTCATTTGTTATTAGGTAATAAAAATCAATCAGATATTTAAGTAAAAACAATATAAAAAGACTTACTTTTTTTTCGATTAAAAATTTCAATTGATCTCATACACGGAGAAAAAAATATCCTTAATATAACTATCTAACGTATACCCAATTGACGTATTGTTCTGACAAGGATTCGAATGTCTAATTTAACGATATTTATAAGTCAATTTGACAATCCATAGTATGATCAAAACAGCTTTACATAGTATACTTATAATAAGGATTCGTTTATTTGTTTCAAGCGTTCAAACGAAAAGCTCTCGTGAACTGTGCAGTATCGCGTGTAGGTAACTGGATAGTTAATTTGAGGATTTGAATAGCTATAATAGGGATACGTATGGTTATTATAACGATATTTTGTTCTCCGTGCATATCCGTTAAATCACTATGACAAGAATCTTTTGAATGTCTAAAAAGTAATACGGATCGTTACTATAACGATCCGCAATAGATTCACTGGATAGCTAAATTAGCTATACGACGTATCTTTGAAAGATAACTATCCAACGGATAGCTATAATAGGGATACGTATGCTTATTATAAGGATATTTTTTTCTCCGTGTACATTAACAAAGTACATTGGCCAGCTGCTGCTAACTTTACGTTCGTGTCTGTCAATGTGGCATTTGAAATATCGAAAATTATGGGTCACGAAAGCGCGCAAATATTAAAAAAAATAAAGTTGCCATAGGTACAAAGGAACCAAGGTACAACAGGTTCCCTTATTTCAAATATATCGTAAAGGAGTATAATAAATTTTCAAAGTGAAAAAGCACTATAGATCTCATATAACCTATTATTAGTCTCTTTATCTATATTTTTTTAAATACTTTACAGTAAATTTAGAGTAAAAGTAGATATTTTTAATTTTTTTTTAATGCGAGTTAAACATTCGTTTTTTAAAACAAACACTTGACATTTAATCCCTTTCGAATTTCGCTGTTTAGAGAAACGTTAATACAAGAAACGAGTGGAAAAAGAATTTAAAAAAACTACTGTTTACTGTAATTGTGTGTGTGTTTACACTTTTTCTCTCTATTATTTACTTAATGAATAAGTAGAACTCTATTTTTATCCGAAGATCTAATAATAAATGTAATCGATATTGTAACCCCTTACAAACACCTCAAACGCTTTCGTGTTGCTAAAAAAAGAACGCTAAAATTATATAACCATTCGTCACTGTCGACCATTGTTCAATTCAATAAAAAAAGAAACTTAACAGTATTAAGATTAAACAAAAAACGAATTAATAAAAACCACTTGTATCATATCCTAATTTAAAACTAATTTTCCGTAATGTGGCGTAATAGAAATTAATTATTTAACGTAAGCTTTCGAACTTGTTAGAGCGCAAACCGCATTTTTTCTACGTGCACACGACGAAGCAAAAACATGCTTCGCTTACTTCGGTTAGATAAGTTGTAAAAACATTACTTACAGTGGAAACTCGGTTATCCGGAGTAATTATTGTTGCAGCTCATTCGGATAATTGAATGTTAAATTATTGTCAAACGTGTTGAAAACCGAGTGTGCACATTCGAGCTCAAAGTGGCACATTCCGATCTCGGGAAAATGAAGCGCGCCGCTCCGCGTCGCGCTTCATTTGCCTCCCTCGCTCGGAAATGTGCCACTTTTCGCTCGAACGCGCACATCCTCGTATTTATTACATTTGTATAATTTATCCTACGCTCCTTCAAATCAAAAATTTAATAAATATCGATTTTATATTTAAAAATGTATTTACCCATAGCAATAAGTGGAAGAGAGCAAAAAGATACAATAATCTTGGCAGTGCGAGTGAGAGGGAACTATTAAAATTATTTAATTAATTTTTCGTCTAATTTATTGGGTTAAATTATTGTCAATCGTGTTGAAAACCGAGTGTGCACATTCGAGCTCAAAGTGGCACATTCCGATCTCGGGAAAATGAAGCGCGCCGCTTCGCGTCGCGCTTCATTTGCCTCCCTCGCTCGGAAATGTGCCACTTTTCGCTCGAACGCGCACATCCTCGTATTTATTACATTTGTATAATTTATCCTACGCTCCTTCAAATCAAAAATTTAATAAATATCGATTTTATATTTAAAAATGTATTTACCCATAGCAATAAGTGGAAGAGAGCAAAAAGATACACTAATCTTGGCAGTGCAAGTGAGAGAAAACTATTAAAATTATTCAATTAATTTTTCGTCTAATTTATTGGGTTAAATTATTGTCAATCGTGTTGAAAACCGAGTGTGCACATTCGAGCTCAAAGTGGCACATTCCGATCTCGGGAAAATGAAGCGCGCCGCTTCGCGTCGCGCTTCATTTGCCTCCCTCGCTCGGAAATGTGCCACTTTTCGCTCGAACGCGCACATCCTCGTATTTATTACATTTGTATAATTTATCCTACGCTCCTTCAAATCAAAAATTTAATAAATATCGATTTTATATTTAAAAAATGTATTTACCCATAGCAATAAGTGGAAGAGAGCAAAAAGATACAATAATCTTGGCAGTGCGAGTGAAAGAAAACTATTAAAATTATTCAATTAATTTTTCGTCTAATTTATTGGGTTAAATTATTGTCAATCGTGTTGAAAACCGAGTGTGCACATTCGAGCTCAAAGTGGCACATTCCGATCTCGGGAAAATGAAGCGCGCCGCTCCGCGTCGCGCTTCATTTGCCTCCCTCGCTCGGAAATGTGCCACTTTTCGCTCGAACGCGCACATCCTCGTATTTATTACATTTGTATAATTTATCCTACGCTCCTTCAAATCAAAAATTTAATAAATATCGATTTTATATTTAAAAAATGTATTTACCCATAGCAATAAGTGGAAGAGTGCAAAAAGATACAATAATCTTGGCAGTGCGAGTGAGAGGGAACTATTAAAATTATTTAATAAATTTTTCGTCTAATTTATTGGGTTAAATTATAGTCAATCGTGTTGAAAACCGAGTGTGCACATTCGAGCTCAAAGTGGCACATTCCGATCTCGGGAAAATGAAGCGCGCCGCTTCGCGTCGCGCTTCATTTGCCTCCCTCGCTCGGAAATGTGCCACTTTTCGCTCGAATGCGCACATCTTCGTGTTGATTGGATTCGACTATATTAATAACAAATCCTTTAAATCCAGATTTTCTATTCGGACAAAGTTTTCGCTTGAAAGTGCACATACCACTCCTTAGTAATTGAATTTGCCTATCTTATTCTTCTATCTTACAAATAATATTAATTAAATCAAACTGAACTAAATGTACCACTTATCGCTTTTCTTTTAATTAAAAATTACAGTACGGTATTTTTACCAAAAACCACATTTCTAATTTAGTACTTTTAAACTAGACTAGATGGGAGACTTCATCGTACATGAAAAAAAAATACTATAACTTTTTCCGAATTTTGACTCTTATTTCCCAACCTTTTTTTTAACATACCCCACCCAAGTCATTCTAAAATTTTGATGCACCCCCTATGTAACATATAAATATTTTTTTATATTTAAAAATTTAATTAATCCATAAATGAAGTCTAATTACAACAGTGCATACAAAATATGCCTTAAAGCTAATTTGTTTATAATTTTTACAAAAATAAAAATTACCCAAAAATATTTGGAGACATTAATTTTGACATATAAACCTTCAACAATCTGCAAAAGATGTTATAAAAATCAACTAGTTGATTTTTAGTGGCCCACTTCAGAAAATTTGACCCATATACAATTTTAATTAATCAAAAATACGAATTATTAAACATTCGAAAGTACACCTGAAAATATTTTTATCAAGCTGGCTACAATTAGGCGTGAGGAAGAGCACCACAATAACTTATCAAAAGGAATAAAATGTCTAACCTTTTTCAAACAAAAAATAGATCTAATTTATTCGACTTTTAATTTTTTGAATTCAAGAATGAAATAATAATATAGGCAAATCCGATAAATACGAGGATGTGCGCATTCGAGCGAAAAGTGGCACATTTCCGAGCGAGGAGGCAAATGAAGCGCGACGCGGGCGCGCGTTCATTTCATGGAATGTGCACTTTCGCTGAATGAACTTTAAGCACATTCACAACAATTAAAGCCAATAAATTAGACGAAAACTAGTTAAATAATTTTAATCGGTCCCTCACTTCACTAACAAGATTGTCGTATCTTTTCGCTCCCTTCCACTCATTGCTATAGTAAATACGTTTTTAGAATATAAAATCGATATATTAGTAAATTAAATTGGAATTTTGATTTGAAATCGCTAGGATAAATTAGATTAAACAAACGTAAAAATACAAGGATGTCTTTGACAAAATGACATTTCCGAGCAAGCATTAATTTTACATAACCTCAACAATCTGAGATGTAATCAACTATTGATCAAAAATTACCATCATTTTAATAATCAAATACAATTATTAAAATTCGAAAGTAAATAAATTATAACTTTTTGTATCAGTGCTACATTGCGTAAAGCACCATAATAACTATAAAGGAAAAAAATGCTAATTTTCAAACAAAATAGATCTATTATTAACTTTTAATTTTTGAATTCAAGAATGAAATAATAATATAGAAATCCATAAAACGAGGATGTGCGCATTCGAGCGAAAAGTGGCACATTTCCGAGCGAGGAGGCAAATGAAGCGCGACGCGGGCGCGCGCTTCATTTTCCGAGATCGGAATGTGCCACTTTGAGCTCGAATGTGCACACTCGGTATTAAGCACGATTCACAACAATTAAAGCCAATAAATTAAACGAAAAACTAGTTAAATAATTTTAATCGGTCCCTCTCACTTGCACTAACAAGATTGTCGTATCTTTTCGCTCCCTTCCACTCATTGCTATGGTAAATACGTTTTTCGAATATAAAATCGATATTTGTTAGTAAATTAAATTTGTTTTTTTTCATTTTATCAGTCGCACATCATCTTAAAATCGACAAAATCAAAAAAACACTGTTTAGTGCGAAGTACAAAACAAAATAATTAGTAAGAAGTACCGCGGTTGACAATCCGGATGATCGCGAATCCGTATAACTGAGGTCCGGATAATTGAGGTTTTACTGTATTTGGAAAGTTTATAATCGAACAAGTTTTAATTGATTTCGCAGATTATTACAAACCCACACAAACATCTAATAATAAAAAATAAATAAAATACACAAAATTTGCTCTTTCTTTCGTAAGCAACCCTCGGAAATGAAGTAAATAAATTTGAAAACCCGCCCGTTGTTGTGTTAAGAAAGTGCGTGTGTGCGTAGGAAGCATTTCATAAACAAAAACAGAAGCCCTAAGCGAATCGATTGTATAAAACAAGAACTAAATAAAGCTTCTGAAACTTTTGAATCCCATAAAAAGGTTCTGCACCAAAAAAAAAAAATATAAAAGACGGGGCTTGGAAAATTGCGAAACAAGAGTTACTCGAAAGGGCGAGATTTCGACGAGACCAAACTTTCTTTTAACTTTTCGGACTTGCCCAAGATCCTGTGAATAATCCCAAAAACGGATCATAAGCTTAGTGAAGTACTTTATCAAACTATACGAGATTCTTTATGCGCAGCACTTCTTCAATCGAGAGGTAACCTCGATAAAATTTTACAATAAATCACGTTTTAAAGTACGTTGCGAAAGCGAGCAATTTTATTAACGCAACGAGTCGGTAATTTTAATTAGTCTTTTAACTTTGTTTACAAAATAATTCTTAATTATTTCTTATGCGGAACTTTGCGCACGAGTGCTCTAAAAAAAAAGTTGATAAAAATTAATTGCATTATTCTCTTAATTAAGAAAAAGAACTAACTATTACGCAAATTGTGATTTTTTATTTTGAAAACATCTTTTTGATATACTTTTAAAAATTTATACATTTTAGGGTAACTAACAGCCCTAACGACCAATAAAATTATTGTTAGTATAGAATTTAAAATGTAATTAAATTAAATTCAACTTATAATTGGAAATGTGTAGTTAGAAACTGCCAGATTTATTTTAATCCAATTTCAATGAAAGTATAAATCGGACAAAGCACAGCCTGAAATAATTTCAATCCGAAAGATTAACCAAAAATCACGTTTTCGTTAAATGTCTAATACTTTTCTCCTTTTTTCAAGTATTTCAATAGTAATAATCTTCAAAAGTTTTATTTCTCTTGGTGCCATAGGATAGATACAAAAATAACAAGATTTCCTTGCTAAATTTCCATGAAAATTTCAGTTGAAGTGACCCAAACGTACTTCTTCACAAAAGTTTAATTTTTTTTTTAAATTCGATCGTGTTTGTGTTTGAGATACTTTCAAAAAGTTAGAAAATGGAAATTGCCAGTATTTTTTTACAATAAAACAGGTTTCTACTGGAAGATAAATTTTCTAATGAATAAATAAACAAACGGCGATCAGATTTTGGTCAAAAATTGCTGATAAAGGTATTTTCTTGTAAAGAATTTACTTTTATTGTAATTTGAATTTTATCGCCATTTATAAGTGAGGTTCCATTTATTTATGATTGGTAACTATGGTTACTTATATCGTCAACTTACTGGGACACCTTATTTAAGGCGCTAAATTCGAATTTTATTATTAGGAATGTACATTACTTTTTTATTTTGATTTAAAAAAAAATTACATGAAAATTAAAAAGTAGAATAATTAAAAAGAGTCAAGTTTTTGATGTTTTTTTTTGCTAAAAGAAAATCTATCGTAAAGTCGTTAAAAACGGCGCCTATTAAAAAATTATAGAGTTCGGAGCAGAAGTGTACTTTTTTTCCCCATTTTCTAATGAATGAAGCAATTGAGATTAGATAAGCATTATCAAAAGCCCAACACGGTTTCTTAATTTTTGTAATTCTTCGAATTCAATCGCTCATTAAACATTCTCAGCGCAGTTGTTGGAAGAACATTATTTTATAATCGAAGGTGTCGGGCGAGCGTTGTTACGTAAGCATTAAATTTTATGGACATTTATTAAGGTGGAGGTTGCTCGTAGACATCTCTTTTCATTAAAGTAGAAATTAAATATTAAACAAACGTGGTTTACGGCGAAGCTCAGAAAAATAAGTCTATTGAGGCCATGAACCCGTCGAAAGGTTTATCAAAATAAAGTCAGCTCTTCACAGAAATTAATAAATTGTAATTGTCGACATTATTAATTCCGAAGAACGAGCGAACAATGTTTGTTTTCAGTTTTGGAAGGAAAAATAATACGCTTTAATCAATTTTTATCAAGTTTGGCATATTTAATTAAGAGGCATGTTTCGAAGACTAATGTTAATTAAATAAAGTCGGACCTAAGTTGTTCTTTTAACTGTTAGAGCAAATAAGGGCTTTTCTGAACAGATTTTTGAAGTTATACTTCTTTTGGCACGCTAAGAGTAAAATTCTAGCAAGCAACAGAAGTTGCGCGCGCACTAATAAGAAAAATTCTGTGGTTAAAGTGGGCCGTCTAAGAAAGTAAATTGATTTTTGTGAATCATGCTTAAAATCGAGTGTGCACATTCGAGCTCAAAGTGGCACATTCCGATCTCGGGAAAATGAAGCGCGCCGCTCCGCGTCGCGCTTCATTTGCCTCCCTCGCTCGGAAATGTGCCACTTTTCGCTCGAATGCGCACATCCTCGTATTTATTACATTTGTATTCAAATCAAAAATTTAATAAATATCGATTTTATATTCAAAAGATGTATTTACCCATAGCAATGAGTGGAAGAGAGCAAAAAGATATGATAATCTGGGCAGTGCAAGTGAGAGGGAACTATTAAAATTATTCAACTAATTTTTCGTCTAATTTATTGGGTTATATTATTGTCAATCGTGTTGAAAATCGAGTGTGCACATTCGAGCTCACAGTGGCACATTCCGATCTCGGGAAAATGAAGCGCGCCGCTCCGCGTCGCGCTTCATTTGCCTCCCTCGCTCGGAAATGTGCCACTTTTCGCTCGAATGCGCACATCCTCGTATTTATTACATTTGTATTCAAATCAAAAATTTAATAAATATCGATTTTATATTCAAAAGATATATTTACCCATAGCAATGAGTGAAAGAGAGCAAAAAGATATGATAATCTTGGCAGTGCAAGTGAGAGGGAACTATTAAAATTATTCAACTAATTTTTCGTCTAATTTATTGGCTTTAATTTTTGTGAATCGCGCTTAAAACCGAGTGTGCACATTCGAGCTCAAAGTGGCACATTCCGATCTCGGGAAAATGAAGCGCGCCGCTCCGCGTCGCGCTTCATTTGCGTCCCTCGCTCGGAAATGTGCCACTTTTCGCTCGAATGCGCACATCCTCGTATTTATTACATTTGTATTCAAATCAAAAATTTAATAAATATCGATTTTATATTCAAAAGATGTATTTACCCATAGCAATGAGTGGAAGAGAGCAAAAAGATATGATAATCTTGGCAGTGCAAGTGAGAGGGAACTATTAAAATGATTCAATTAATTTTTCGTCTAATTTGTTGGGTTAAATTATTGTGAATCGCGCTTAAAACCGAGTGTGCACATTCGAGCTCAAAGTGGCACATTCCGATCTCGGGAAAATGAAGCGCGCCGCTCCGCGTCGCGCTTCATTTGCCTCCCTCGCTCGGAAATGTGCCACTTTTCGCTCGAATGCGCACATCCTCGTATTTATTACACTTGTATTCAAATCAAAAATTTAATAAATATCGATTTTATATTCAAAATATGTATTTACCCATAGCAATGAGTGGAAGAGAGCAAAAAGATATGATAATCTTGGCAGTGCAAGTGAGAGGGAACTATTAAAATGATTCAATTAATTTTTCGTCTAATTTATTGGGTTAAATTATTGTCAATCGTGTTGAAAATCGAGTGTGCACATTGGAGCTCAAAGTGGCACATTCCGATCTCGGAAAAAGTGTTTTTTCGGAATTATTTTTTTTAATTCATTGGCCAATACTACAAATAAATATAAAAAATTTCAAAAGCCTTTGATTTGACGACGCGAGGCTGAGGTTATGACCCATTCGCCACGAAATCGAGTACGCAAATGCCGTCGTGAATGTATCATAACCTTAAACGAGCGTTAGATTGAAAATTTGATTGAAGTCTACTAAAGTAAAACCCGCTGCAGAAGTTTGATTTGAGAGAACACTCTAATTATGGTCACTAATAATCAAAAATTTAATTTTTCACGACAACAACAAAATGAAATGCCTCAAAGATGAAATTTCAATGCACACTCTGATTCCTACTGTTATTCAAATTGTATAATTATATAAATAAAGTGACAATAAAGACTAAAACAAGCCATAGTGTTTTAGAATACAGAAGAGGAAAAGAGTGGAAGACAACAGAGCAAAAGTACGCACTTTCCACACACGTGCAGAAAGGCAAGGCGAAACTATACTCTAACTCCGACATGGAGAAATCGAGCACTTTACTACCGCCGTACGGCGCTCGAAAATCAAACTTTCGCAGCGAACATTATAAAAAAGTTTATTTTTAATAACTTTAAGAATTTTTTCTAGTCACACATTAACGACTTTTTTTTTAAATTTACATTTTGGGTAAACTACGACGTTTTTTTTAATAAATCAAACGGTTTCGTTAAACAAGCAATTTCTATACATATTGCGACCATTAACCGGCAAAAAAATTAATGCAAATCCGCAATTCGAAGCAGGAGGATTATAACTGAAGCTTCGTAAATCCTCAGGGCCCGATTTAAATTTAAAATGGGCAAATGATATTTCTGAAAGCGCCATATTTGATGCAACAACGATTCGAAACATCAAGTTGTTCGCGCATAATAATTAAGACCATTAGTGCACACAATGCATTCATCACAGATTTATAAACAATTTTAGTTGGCTGCAACTTCTAATTTGTAATTCTAAGCGGACGTGCCGCATTGTCATGCTAACTTGCCAAATTTCTGGTCTGCTCATAACGGCAGAACGGGCTCAGTGAAATAATACGAATATTCAATTACATTTGAGCAAACCTCTCTCGTCAAGAATTTCCGCGCGAAGACGTCAACTTAGGACGACGAAGGGCGTCGCAATTTGTTAAAACGTAAATTTAAGGATATACAGTCGAACCTCGATAAGTCGAATTTTTGATAACTCGAACTTGTTTCCCCAGGACTTGCTCTTCTCAACGTTAACATTTTTATATCGATAACTCGAATTTTTTGATAAGTCGAAGTGTTTTACAATTCCCTAAATTCAGTTTCCATTAGTCAAAATTTCGATAACTCGAAGTTGAATTTTACAACTTTTCATAAAAGTACAATACCTGGTAGGATTAAAGAACGGGTTTGTTCGGTGTTATTGCTAGTTAAAATGGCTATTGTAAAATAGGATGAAAAGGTTGAAATCTACTACAAGACTTTGATGTTTTGACGTCGGCACTTCAATTGGATTTAAATACTAATTTATTTTTCAATGATTTCTCAACAGTTATAAAATTTAAGATGGTTTTACCGTTTTGTTTACAAGAAAAGAGTCTATTTTTGCCTTTTTGTTTTCGTTCTGGTCGTTATACGTCGAGCAGGAGTACGATCAAATGTATTTTTTCTTGTTTATAGTTTATAACAGTGTGCAAAAGAAAATCTAAAACAATTAAATATTTTTTCTAAAATTATTTACCGAACAACAAGGAGTGTAATCGAAAATTAAAAAAAGGCTAAAGGAGTGTCCTTTTTGCAACTTGGAGAAAGCTATGATTGAATGGTTTTGGTATGCACGTAGTAAAAATATTCTGGTTTCGGGAGATCATTGGAAAAATTTGTAGAAACCCAACATTTTGGATCAATGAAGCAAAAGACAATTTTAGATTACTTTCAATCCAACAATAAATAAGATGTAAATAACCATATTACCTAAATACTTAATAACAATAAATAATGTTAATAATTGTTTACAAATTTTGGTTATTTTGTATAAAGGATGGTAAATATAGATATGATATATACACAGAAAAGTATTTAACTCGATTTTTTTGATAACTCGAATTATTTTTAGTTTCCCTTCGACTTCGTCTTATCGAGGTTCGACTGTAGGACCGATAATGATAAAAGTGTCGACGCCTTTTTCTAACAATGCCGCCTGCGAACAGGAATCATGGTCCACCGACTGTTCTTTATGGTCACAACAAATTGCTGGCCCGTTCCAATTTTTACCTTCGGCTCGCATCGGGGTGTGTCATTCGACAAATTGAAACGCTCTCAAATGTAACGCAATATCTAAAGTTGCGAAGGGATAGAATAAATGTCCTTTTAATTGGATTTGTCTACGGTTACCTTTGTTATCGTTTTTAATTGAATTCGTTTCGTGTACACATGGCGCATGTTTGTCGAAGGAGTGACGTCGAAATATACGTGAAAGGTCGCGGTTCGCGAAGCGAAACTTCTTTGGCGAGACTATCATCGACGTTCCGCCCCCACCACGACGTCCAATTACGTCACAGTCGATTTAACCGCAAATGCCATCTCGTGAGAATGAATTTGCCCAAAACCGATCGCGTTGACTTGGTTACCGGGGAAATAATAATAACAAATAAAGATTTCTCAATTATCTACTGTCAAAACTCGAAATTTAGCAGCCTAAGTGAAAATTTAAATCAGTTGTTGCATAAAATTGCCATTGTATAAAACTTTTTCAATATATTTCTGATGCTTGCCCACGATGCAAGATCTGCGAATTAATTATTTTAATAAGCTAGGTTAGGTTGTGTCTCGAACTGTTCGAGGCCACTGTAAATCAAATTATTATATATTTTTAAGATAAAAATTCAATTAAAATTAATTCCTTGCGAAAACAATGATTGCGTTCAAGTTCCGGAACAAATTATTAATAATTGTACACAGACTACATAATTATTGAGCCATAATTAATTACACGTTTCGAATTTACCGTAAATGAATTGTCATCGAGGATTGTAGGTATATGCAAGTTCGTTATGATTTGAGACGACTAAAACTTACAAGTCGTAAGTGCGCGTCCGTTAACCGACATTAACACAATGCACGATTTTCTTCTAACGACTTTTTGAAGAGGATTGACGAATTAATAATATATAAATATATATATCAAGTACTTTAATGAATTTATAATGAAAGTCGAGTGCTTTCGACAAAAATACATCGGGAAGTTCAAAGTTTGCGGACTTGTATAATTAACGAGAGAGAGTTCTCGAGCAGCGTTTGTAAAAACAGATTTATGCGTCGACGTAATGTAGAAACGTAATTGCTTATTCTCAATTATTGTGTATGTGTTACAGTGGCGGCTCGTCAATGTGGTTTTTGTTCTCTTTGCACTTACAAACTTATATAAAGGAAAATGTAAAGATTTTTTGACCGATTTGATGCATTGAGAGTTATTTCGATATGCAAAAACCGTAAACAGACCAGTAAATGACCACTTTCGGCTAAAGAATGACCGGGTATAGCCTAGTGTAGTTTTTTAACTAAAGTTTCTTATGGTATTCTAAAGTAAATTAATTATTGTGAATCAAGCTTAAAACCGAGTGCGCGCATTCGAGCTCAAAGTGGCACATTCCGATCTCGGGAAAATGAAGCGCGCCGCTCCGCGTCGCGCTTCATTTGCCTCCCTCGCTCGGAAATGTGCCACTTTTCGCTCGAATGCGCACATCTTCGTATTTATTACATTAATATAATTTATGGTACGCTGCTCCAAATCAAAAATTGAATAATTATCGATTTTATATTCAAAAAATGTATTTGCCCATAGCAATGAGTGGAAGAGAGCAAAAAGATACATTAATCTTGGCAGTGCAAGTGAGAAGGAACTATTAAAATTATTCAATTAATTTTTCGTCTATTTTATTGGGTTAAATTATTGTAAAACGTGTTGAAAACCGAGTGTGCACATTCGAGCTCAAAGTGGCACATTCCGATCTCGGGAAAATGAAGCGCGCCGCTCCGCGTCGCGCTTCATTTGCTCCCTCGCTCGGAAATGTGCCACTTTTCGCTCGAATGCGCACATCTTCGTATTTATTACATTAATATAGTTTATGGTACGCTGCTCCAAATCAAAAATTGAATAATTATCGATTTTATATTCAAAAAATGTATTTGCCCATAGCAATGAGTGGAAGAGAGCAAAAAGATACATTAATCTTGGCAGTGCAAGTGAGAAGGAACTATTAAAATTATTCAATTAATTTTTCGTCTATTTTATTGGGTTAAATTATTGTAAAACGTGTTGAAAACCGAGTGTGCACATTTGAGCTCAAAGTGGCACATTCCGATCTCGGGAAAATGAAGCGCGCCGCTCCGCGTCGCGCTTCATTTGCTTCCCTCGCTCGGAAATGTGCCACTTTTCGCTCGAATGCGCACATCTTCGTATTTATTAGGGGAGAGGGGGGCACCTTTGAACACTTTTTACTAACTTATTCATTACTCTTAATGTAATAAACGAAAAAATATGTTTTATGTCTTAATCAATACATTGATCACTCTACTTCATAATACACCTTGATTAATTAAAAAAGGCCTTAATCAAAGCTATATTATTAATTTAAAAATAAGTCAGTTTGTTCAAAGGTGCCCCCTCTTAGGGGGCAGGTTTGAACAATATATAAAACCACTACATAAATTATTATTATTTCACTCATAAATTATATTATTGCTCTTATTTTTCAAAGTTAAATCTTCCATTTATTAGTTTAATTAAAATTTATAAAATCTTTGAAATAATGATAAATTAACAAAGTTACTATATAATTATTAAATCTTTAACATTAATAACTTTACTCAAATATAATTAAATAAATCTAGCTCACGAGACTTATTTTATAACGATGAACGTTAGACTTAGTTTTTTCTTAGGTACAGTCAAACCAAGAAGTAATCAACACCCTATAAACAGACCTACACTAAACGTACTATTCCAGGAGACAAAATCTGGCGCTGCATGATTAAAAACAATTCATTGGCACTGCTTGTCCGCTTTTTTATAATTTCTAACCATGATTGACCTTGAAATTAAAAATTACTTAATAACCACGTAATAAAGATCGCATATTTTTTTTAGAAACAATTTAAAAGTTAGAAAAATTTATAAGAATTAAAATTAATTCGGTTTATAAGTATTCAAACGTGCCCCTCGTTTCTTGTTCAAAGCTGCCCCAATAACATATTTGAGATAATTAATTTATTTAAACTAATTAATAATCAATAACAATGAAATTTTTATTGTAATTAGATGGTGAAAGATATAAAGATTAGATGACCCTTCATGTATTAATAAATTTTTTGTTATTTTATCTGTAAAATGCTTACATCCAAAAAATAAATATTTTAGAATTGTAGCGTAAATTCGATTATTAATTGTAAGTTAGGTTTAACATAACAAATAAAACAACTGTTGATGGATACTAGTTGGCAGCCGTGCTGCCACCTTAAATTTAAATTTCGCGGTTGGAAAAATGTTTTATTCATTTTTAATTAACGGTGTTCAAAACTGCCCCCCTCTCACCTACGCTGCTCCAAATCAAAAATTGAATAATTATCGATTTTATATTCAAAAAATGTATTTGCACATAGCAATGAGTGGAAGAGAGCAAAAAGATACATTAATCTTGGCAGTGCAAGTGAGAAGGAACTATTAAAATTATTCAAATAATTTTTCGTCTAATTTATTGGGTTAAATTGTCAATCGTGTTGAAAACCGAGTGTGCACATTCGAGCTCAAAGTGGCACATTCCGATCTCGGGAAAATGAAGCGCGCCGCTCCGCGTCGCGCTTCATTTGCCTCCCTCGCTCGGAAATGTGCCACTTTTCGCTCGAATGCGCACATGCTCTTATTTTTTACGTTTGTCTAATCTAATTTAACCTACGCGCCTTTAAAATAAAAAATCGAATTTAATTTATTAAAAAATATCGATTTTATAATCGAAAAGCGTATTTACCATAGCAATGAGCGGAAGGGAGCGAAAAGATGAGACAATCTTGTTAGTGCAAGTGAGAGGGATCGATTAAAATTATTTAACTAGTTTTTCGTCTAATTTATTGGCCTTAATTGTTGTAAATCGTGCTTAAAGCCGAGTGTGCACATTCGAGCTCAAAGTGGCACATTCCGATCTCGGAAAATGAAGCGCGCCGCTCCGCGTCGCGCTTCATTTGCCTCCCTCGCTCGGAAATGTGCCACTTTTCGCTCGAATGCGCACATGCTCTTATTTTTTACGTTTGTCTAATCTAATTTAACCTACGCGCCTTTAAAATAAAAAAATCGAATTTAATTTATTAAAAAATATCGATTTTATAATCGAAAAGCGTATTTACCATAGCAATGAGCGGAAGGGAGCGAAAAGATGAGACAATCTTGTTAGTGCAAGTGAGAGGGATCGATTAAAATTATTTAACTAGTTTTTCGTCTAATTTATTGGCCTTAATTGTTGTAAATCGTGCTTAAAGCCGAGTGTGCACATTCGAGCTCAAAGTGGCACATTCCGATCTCGGGAAAATGAAGCGCGCCGCTCCGCGTCGCGCTTCATTTGCCTCCCTCGCTCGGAAATGTGCCACTTTTCGCTCGAATGCGCACATCCTCGTATTGATTACATTAATATAATTTATCGTACGCTGCTCCAAATCAAAAAATTTAATTCAATTCAATTTGATATTCGAAAAACGTATTTACCATACCAATGAGTGGAATGGAGTTAGAAGATACGACAATCTTGTCAGTGCAAGTGAGAGAGAACGATTGAAATTATACAATTAATTTTTCGTCTAATTTATTGGTGTAGTTTTTTCAAAGATACAAAGGACCTCCAGTTTTACGTGGTGTCCGAATGGATGTTGCACATATTCGCATCCGCATGCCCAATGGCAAACCTTCCGCATTAATTTTAGCATCCGCAGATGTAAACAATTCTGCATTCGCAACATCCCTAGTTCCAAGCGAACAAACCGCCGCAATTTCTACAAAAACTTTTGACCAATTTTACTCATGCCAGGTACTCAACCTTGCGAACGGAAGAGGCGCACAAAATTTCGATAGTCATCGCGATGATCGCTCGCGCTGCAACCCGAACACTAAACCACTTGCGCCACGCTTTACTCCACTTTATGAAACTTCAAGAGAAACATAATAGTCAGCCTCATTTCGATAAAACAAACCAAAAAATTTATTATTAACATAATCAATATTCGCAAAGTTTTGATGTCGAAAAAAGCATAGGAAAATGCGCCTTTTGTGATGTATTTACAGAATTTCGTTAGTAACGATCGGTTCTTTGTTCGTCGAAGAGAAAGGCCTTTTTAGGCGCTTTTAACTTAATCTTTTTTGAAGCCTCCGATATAAAATTTCTATTTATCCGAAAGCTTTTGCCAATAAAAATAAATAAACAATTTTCTATGTGCGTGCCGAAATATATGTTTTTTTACGGCGCATTGTTACTTTTAATTGTAATGTTTGTTTGGCGTAAAGTACGTGAAAAAATTCGAAGAATGTTCTTAGTTTAACCGATTAGTAATACGAACCAACGACCATCTCGAGTACACTGCACCAGCAATGGGAACTCTTGACTGCTGGCCGATTAAAAGATTTTAGTGCCCCAATCGCGTTGCATAACATTTCTAATGGACAAGCGTTCTCTCTTTCTAATTAAAAAAAAGTCTGGCGAGATTAAATGCCAATTATATATTTATGCATAATGTAGACATAAATCAGCATTACGAGATGTGCGCATTTGTAAATAATTGGGCAATTAAGTGTTTAGCAATTTCCTCGACAAATGGTATTTAAAAATTAACTATGTAAATATTTAGTTTAAATAATTGCGGAAAAACGTTATACAGCTTTCGAGTGTCTATTACTCTTTCTTCCACATAAAAACGATAGTCTTCTTCTTAGGACGGAAAAAAATGCATTTCTTCTTTGATCCAGTGGGAAGCTTATCTCGCAAGAAGTATCTGTCGATACCTTAAAGGTTTAATTGCAGATCGAAGATAGTACTATCGCTTTCTATAAAAGGGCCGGAAAAAATATTCAATTTACGACTCCATTGTGGTGCCAATTAAATTATCAAAAAAAAAAAAGAAAGAAAAAAATCAAAGTTATTTAATCTCCACGCTTTGACAGATTTATTTAACTACGAAAATGGAATTTTAGGCCTTGATTTATAATAACATTTAACTATGTAAATAATAGAAAGCAAGAAATTTAGTTTTATGCTCAATCACGCAATTTAAATATATTACTCGCCCTTTGCTGTTGTTAACTTAACAATTAATCACTATTATCTTGCATGTCTGGCAAGCCGAAATTTTTTCAGGAAAAAAGCCCCACCAGACCTCGCGTGATAAAACTCGTCTAATTTACCAATTGTTGACTTTATGTCGCTCGTATTTTATACGCACCGAACTATTAATGCAGTAACTTGGGGTTGCGTGGGTGAGGGGGGGGGGCAAGGGGTGCACACCACCCGACTAGGCGGAGTGCTTTAGGCTATGCAAATCTTTTTTTAACCTTCTCAAATTATACATTATTTTAAATTGCATTAGATGTATTCGATCAAAAGTAATTTTTGAAGTGAAACTTCTTATGCGAGGGTAAGTCTGAAATTTTGTCACAAAAAAAGATTATACCGTGAGAAAGGAAATATAGAATGCCAGGTCAGAATGAAAAAAGAAAGAGAAATGTTTTAGTAGCAAGCCCGATAGTTCGAAAGAGTGGGGAGGGTCGAAGAGTCAGGTAATATATGTATTGCCCGGCTCTTCGGGAGTATTTAACACCATTATTATCGCCTGACGTGTGTAGTTTTTGGCACATACGTCAAAATTTGTTGACGCTATTACATCAGCTGTAGCAAACTATATTCGCATACAAAAATATGTATGGATATAATTATTTAGGTCAGCAGCAATTATCAAACAAGTTTCACTTCTTCTGTCGTTTAAATGAAACAACTAACTTTATATTTTATATTCGAAAGAAGCGTTCATTTTATAATCACTTTGTTTAAAAGCTCCGAATAAGAGATTTGCTGTTCCCACTATAAAAAAACGGTCTTGTAATTTTTAATTAAAAACTCTTAAAAATTAAATTAAATGCTTGGTGCGAATACTTCTCGATGAATTTAATAATTTTTAATTACAATGATTTCTCTGTCGTTTCCCATTACCTTGTAGACAACTATTTATTTATGAATATTTCCTTTTTATACACATAACAATTTTTATTACGCATGTCAATGTAATCTCATGCAATTAAATAATTTTCATTTACAATCAAACGAAGGTTGTCCGAATAGTAAAATTAATTGTGACAATTAAAACAGAAGAGATTCTCTTACATTTCTCAAATAAATTAGTTATATATAAATATACAGGGTGTTCGTCGAATAAGCACTGAAACTTAGTCTACCTATAAATGTACAAAAACATGCCACAAGTCTAATGGCCCTATGCGGAATATTTTTGAGTTATGGTATCTCAAAATTTCAATTTAATTATTTAGAATACTTCCAAAAGTTTTGTTCAAATCGGTTATAACGATGCCATTAAAGCCATATCGTCGTTTAAGTTCTAACACCACGTATGTCAAAAATAGTAACTTTTAAGATGAGTGAAAAAAACTGCATAATTTTACATAGGCACCATTACAATACCGTTTTATAATTTGTGTACACTTCATAATAGATTTATTAAATATTGAACCATTAGTTTTTCGCAAAAATTTGTAATAAACCCAAATTTTTGAACATACATGGCATCAAAACGTCAAAAGCTTAAACGACGATATGTAAAAAATTTTAAAAAATATCAAAAAAACTATAGAAATCAAATATCAAGTATGCCAATTAGCAATGAAGTACTACATAACCTCACCGTGTATTAAAAGCATATGGACACGATGCTATGTTGCCATTTTAATCTAACATTAAAATGCATTTTTCTTCTGATTGTTTTATATTGCACACCAACTTTTATTATTTAGATTGGTGTAAGGTATCGCCCAGTTAAATTTCAGTACCTATTCGTCTGACGCCCCGTATAATGAATATTCTAGATATTTCTCAAACGAAAAATTTTTTAGTTAATATTAAAAAAAAAATGAAATACAGTGAAAACTCGGTTATCCGGACTAATTATTCTTACAGCTGATTCGGAAAATCGAAAATTCGGTTAATTGAATGTATAGAAAAAAACGGATTTTAGCTATATATAATGTGACCAAACTTCCTATTTTTAATGGGACTGTTCCGTTTTCAGATCATTTGTCCCGGTGTCCCCAAGCAATCATTCGGGACGCCAAAATGTCCCGTTTTGAAAAAATTGTCAATTGCGATACCGCACATTATGAAATCTTAACAAGAATTTGATTTTTGCCTCTTTATTTAAATACAAATTAATTTCACGGCAATTTCGCAATGAAAAAAGTAAAAAAAATATTAAACCTCGTATTTATTGCATTTTGTAAATTAAACATTCTTTCCAATCAACAAATTTAATTTTTTTCATTAAATATCCATTATATGTTCGATAAACGTATTTTCACCATAGCAAATGAGTGGGAGTGAGCGAAAAGATACGACAAACACATAAGTACGAGTGAAAGAGAACAATAAAAAATTATTTACTATATTTTCGTCACCAAAATTATTGCGCGTCGTGCTTTAAACCGAGTGTGCGCATTCGAGCTCAAAGTGGCACATTCCGATCTCGGGAAAATGAAGCGCGCCGCTCCGCGTCGCGCTTCATTTGCCTCCCTCGCTCGGAAATGTGCCACCTTTCGCTCGAATGCGCACATCTTCGTGTTAATTGGGTTCGACTGTATTAATAACAAATCCTTTAAATCCAGATTTTCTATTCGGAAAAAGTTTTCGCTTGAAAGTGCACATACCAATCCTTAGTAATTGAATTTGCCTATCTTATTCTTCTATCTTACAAATAATATTAATTAAATCAAACTGAACTAAATGTACCACTTCTCGCTCTTCTTTTAATTAAAAATTACAGTAGGGTATTTTTACCAAAAACCACATTTCTAATTTAGTACTTTTCAACTAGACTAGATGGGCGAGACTTCATCGTACATGAATAAAAAAATATTTTAACTTTTTCCGAATTTTGACTTATTTCCCAACCTTTTTTTTTAACATACCCCACCCAAGTCATTCTAAAATTTTGATGAGCCCCCTATGTAACATATAAATATTTTTTTATATTTAAAAATTGTATTAATCCATAAATGAAGTCTAATTACAACAGTGTATACAAAATGTGCCTTAAAACTAATTTGTTTATAATTTTTACAAAAATAAAAATTATCCAAAAATATTTGGAGACATTGATTTTGACATATAAACCTTCAACAATCTGCAAAAAATTATATAAACATCAACTAGTTGATTTTTAGTGGCCCACTTCAGAAAATTTGACCCATATACAATTTTAATTAATCAAAAATGCGAATTAGTAAACATTCCAAAGCACACCTAAAAATATTTTTATCAAGCTCGCTACAATTAGGCGTGCGAAAGAGCACCATGATAACTTCTCAAAAGAAATAAAATATCTAATCTTTTTCAAACAAAAAATAGATCTAATTTATTCGACTTTTAATTTTTTCAATTGAAGAATAAAATAATAATATAGGCAAATCGGATAAATACGAGGATGTGCGCATTCGAGCGAAAAGTGGCACATTTCCGAGCGAGGGAGGCAAATGAAGCGCGACGCGGAGCGGCGCGCTTCATTTTCCCGAGATCGGAATGTGCCACTTTGAGCTCGAATGTGCACACTCGGTTTTAAGCACGATTACAAAGCGTCCCGTTTTAACAAGAAAAAAATTGGACAATCCGGATAATCGTATAACTGAGGTCTGCATAATTGAGGGTTTACTGTACTATAATCTACAAAAGCAAGAAAAATATCTAACAAGATAAGACATTTTGTGACAAAGTAGCACCGTTATAAGCATTTAGTTCTAAAAGTCAACAATTTCTAATAAATAAATTTAAAATCACAATGTTGCGATGATAATGAAATCTGCTACAAACTTTGCACTAACATTGTATTTAATTGAATTAATAAATACAATGCTTCATTATAACGCTCTATGAAAATAAACCTAGCCATTCATTGTCAGTCTCAAGATGAATGTAAAGAATGTTTCACCTTGCACTTCGAAAATAAGTTGCCCCATTATGTACGTTTCGAATTGCCATCGCTTCTTTATCAACAAACGATGTTATTATCGTGGCGTAGTAAATATTATTACAGACATTCAGAAGCGATTGCTTTCGCTTATTGCAATTCCTATCGCATTAAAATGATCGAAAGTTCAAGTTCGTTCTGCGTGCCAAGTTGAAGGTGCTCATTAACAATTGCACTGCTCTTCGCGTCAATGGTTTTTACATACATTGTGTTTACAAACACCACGACGTCATCGTCGAATTTATTTAGAATTACTACCAAATTCCTTCATGTTGATGGAATCGCGTGACTCCCCCTGACAAAGGGCTTCGAATACGGCCAAAAGGGTGGACACGAAATCGAATCCCCCGCCGAACTAAAATATTGATGAATAGAACACACGAAATGTTTTTATTATTCTTTGGCACATTGTTTTGATATAATGAATGACTCCTCGTGTTGAGTTCGATAAGAGTAATCGACTAGGGAAATAATGTAATCAGAAATTATGCTGTTTTACTAATGCACTAATCTAAAAAAAAATATATTTTTAATTACAATTGTATTCGATCAAGAAGTGAAACTGAATTAGGGCATAGGCTCCACCGATGGCCACCTTAAAAAAAATGTATTGTTGTCCTAATGGAATAAATAGGTACAGTTCAGTTTTATGCTTTCAAGTGTGCTGGTTCAGATGAAATATAAAAATTTAATAAATTTAAAAAACATTAATAAATTATTGCTTTTTAAATAACGTAATTTTCCACTCTGGGCCACCTTTCTTTACTTTCGGCCATAAATGTGTGATATTGCTTATACAGTGAAATCTCTCTTAACGTGCACCCCTCTGCAACGCACAATATCGTTGGTGCCACGACTGTCGCTTGAAACGAGGTTTCACTGTACCTCTCTTGAAACTCAATGACTTTCTACCAAACTCCAACTTCATTCGTGGAGAGACGTCAGCCTTATTATTTTCTCAATAAAATCAAAGTGGCCAAAAGTGGGGTGTAGTGGCCTTAAGTGGGGCCTCTGCCCTATAACGTATAATTCAGTTTTGCGGACTTTAGTGAACCACAATAATTATTATATTGCAAAGAATTATTTTAATTGAAAAAAAAAATGTTTTATGCACTTTTTCCTTTTTATTTAAATAATTTGTCGATAATTTAAAAAGCTGCTATATCATTCAACACAATGTTAAAAAACACAAATATTTTTAAGAAAATAATTTTGAAATTGTGGATTTAAAAATATTGAAATAATAATTTAAATTATAGAAAAAAGGATTCGAAACAATGCAACAGAATTTAAAAAAAAGTTCGTAGAATTATTAATGCCAAAATTAGGGTTGCCAACTGTCCTTCAGTTCGAAGGACGGTCCCCTATTTTAGCTGCAACGTTATTGTTCTACAACCCCGACAGATAAAGGACGTCAAATGTCCGTTATTTTAACAATTTCTAAAATTGTTAATGAGGCGCGGCCGAAGTCGAAAACCCTATCCAAGATGGTCGAAAGCAACGTAAAAAAATTTGTAATAATTTTATAAATAAATTGCTATATGGGTACATTGACCATCTAGGGTTCTTAAAAATTGTGGTCATTGTGAGAAGTTTTACTGTACTTGAACACTTTAAAACCATTATTTTTGACCAAAAATTTTATAGCGTGTGTGTAAAAGTGCGCACTACAGTACACATTCGTTATTTGTTCATGATTATTTCTTTTAATACTCATAAATAATAGATTTTGTTGATTTGGTCGGTCGTGCAGTTCTAAACGCTCTTCGGTGTATATTTTGCATCTAATTTCGTCATGCAAAATCTATATCGTATTTTATTTCGTTAGCTCTTGCACGCAATTTCGTTAATATACCAACATTTCATCGCGTTCAATTGATTCAATCAATTAAAAACTGTCAAATATAGTTCACATTTGAAAAAAACCTTCTTTCGTTAAGTTTTCGTCGTTTTAGAAAAATTACGCCTTCTTTCTCTTAACCGGGCAAAAATTTTAAGCGTCCACTTTCGTTTTGAGCGGACGTTCTTGCGATTGGACGAAAACTATGTCCATCCCCCGACGTCCGAGATAACCGAGCCTTTACTGTATTCGGCTCTTCCCTAAAATCGAGCATGTAGGATGCACACGCTTTCTCTGAGAAACCCAAACCATAAGTTTTAAAACAAATAGTAAATGGGCCGCAAACACGCAGGACGCACAACAGTAAATATCCGAAGCATTGACACGGATTTAAGTAAATTAGTGTACTCGCACGCCAAAATGTAAACACCCAACCTCGATATGTTTACACAAGTCGTATGATCGAGGAGTCGAAATAATACATAAAGCATATTAGATAATGGTTTACATTTTGGAAAGGCGCCAAATCGTTCCGATATTAAAATATTTGAACGTTCGCCAAATTTCTTGGCGGTTCAAAGTTTATTACACCTAACCATATCGAAATAAAGTATTCCCGCCGGAGTCGCATTTTTTCATATAGAGAAAAAATCCAAGATCGCGAATCGGAGATCGGGCGACTCTCTTGGGGAAAAAGTGAAGAAAGAAGGAAGGTTGGTAATACACAAAGTTCATCGGGAGTCGTTTCGATTTAATACACTTTTTCGTCTTTAATCTCGATTTATGATTGGCTATTCCTTAAAAACCGAATGTTTACTTTGGCGATTGCAAACGAAAAAATTCTTCTCGGCATTAAACCAAAATGTTTACGCTAGAAAGATGCAATGAAAACGTCAAACTTTTATGCATCTGTTGTTGTGTCGAGATTTCTACGAAATTTGCGTTCGAAATATCTCGAAATTGTACGGAAATATTCAAAAATTGTGCAAATTTTGGCATCAAAACGATAGTCTTTTGTTTATTACACGTACTAACGTTTGTTAATCTTTTTCCTCGGCAAAACGCGCAGGTTTAATCCGCGTAAAATTCAAAAATTTGATTTTAAATGCGGAAACGGGCACGCACTAGAACGTTCGGGTGTTCTCTACAAAAGCGTGATCTTGAACACGTACGGCAGTGGTTTCCAACCTGTGGGGCGCGCCCCCCTAGGAGGGCGCAAGACTGTTGCAAGGGGGGCATGCAGCTGTTTCCAAAATATCATTTTTCGAATACAAACCAAAAAAGTCGGAATAGGTATCAAAAAATTTTTATGTATATTTTTACATAATATTGTATATTATTTTGTAGCCCATTAAATAAATTATAATTTTAGTTGAGTATTTATGAAATTAGATTGTTAGAAAAATTAAGGGGGCGCAACAATTTTTTTTTTAAAGGGGGGCTCCTGTACAAAAAGGTTGGAAACCACTGACGTACGGGTTAGAAGGTTAGAATGCTTCAGCAATTTTTCTTTAAAAGCTCGTAGAAAATTAATTGATTATCTATTGTGAATCGTGCTTAAAACGGAGTGTGCACGTTCGAGCTCAAAGTGGCACATTTCGATCTCGGGAAAATGAAGCGCGCCGCTCCGCGTCGCGCTTCATTTGCCTCCCTCGCTCGGAAATGTGCCACTTTTCGCTCGAATGCGCACATCTTCGTATTTATTGAATTTTGATAATTAAATTTTCTCTCCAATCATCAAATTTTCAGCAATCGAAAAAAGATTAAATTTAAGTCAAAAACACGAAGTTTAACAACAAAATTCAATAATTTGCCATTTTATTATTGTTTAAGGAAAACGCCTTTAATTCGCAAATTGGAAACATAATTAATGTATTTTGCTATGCTTTAAAGCAGGGGCCGGCAACCTGCGGCACGCGGGCCGCATGTGGCCCTTTGTACCTTTTTGCACGGCCCGCCAAAGCACCAATATAATTTTAGGAAAAATGCAAACAAAGATTTTCAAGAATGAATTTCATGAAATCAAAATATAGAACGAGATTGACGGATGAAATTTTACAAAACTTGTTGAGGATCTCAATATCCCATACACAACCCGACTTAAATGAATTATCAAACACTATACAAGAACAAAAAGGGCATTGAATTTTAATGAATGAATAAAATGAAAGATAAACTAGTTTCCTTAATATTTTATATATTTTATATTTACATATTTATACATATGTAATTGGAATTCTATTTTCTTTTTTTCCCTTTTAAGAATTGTAAAACTTTTGTTCTCTGTTAGTATAGCATGTCAATAAAAATAATTTTTTTTATATTTATTTTTAATATTTATACTCGTATAGCCCTATTTAACTTACATTTGAATATGCCGCCCGCATAAAAAAAAAATATTTTGAAAATGGCCCGCCGATCGAAAAAAGTTGGCGACCCCTGCTTTAAAGCGCAGTTCAATGTCTTTATTTTTTTTTCCAAAAAATTAATTTTACTAGAACACCCAAAAATCAATTAAAGTTCGAATTATTTATAATAAAAACTCAGTTTTTAACAATAAAAATATATATTAAAATCAATTAGTGTAATAATTTTCTGTTAAGTTTGAATCAAACATAAAAGAAAGCTCCGATGGAAATTTTCGCAATTAAATTATTTTATAAAGCTTTAACCGAATAAATATAATTAAAGATCGTTGTTACAGTGTTTTTGATCATGCAAAATCAACAGAAATTTGCAGCTTATTTAGTTAATACAATTTAGATAATGCTTGAAATCGGCATTTGCTTTTTCGAGCAAAAAGTACATATGTATTTACAAATCACGAGCTTCGAGCCGAAAGAGTATAAAATATCAATTAAAATTCTTCTCGTACAATAAACGCTCCCCAAAGCAATGTTAATTATTTCCAAGGCACATCTTGACCTTTTTTTCGATTTATTATTAAAAAAATCGGCTACATTAAATTTGGACAAAAAATAAATTTAAAAAGTTCGTTCAATTTTATTTTATATTTTTTCTCGGCCAAAGAAGACGACTTTTTGGAATCAAAACACAAGTAGGTACAAGTTTTCTATGGTTTTAGAAAATAATTCAAAAATCATTAAAAAAATGTGTGCATAAGCTTTCGTTAAGAGGAAATTAAACACAAATTTCTTATCGTAAATGGCAATGCCCACATCTGGTCCTGTTTTCCTCCTCGTCGTTCCAAAAGAATGGAATAATGCCGTAAAGATTAAAATTGTATAATATATATTTTCACATCGAAGATTTTTCTGAATAGGACGTTACCGTTACCGTTGCCGTTCGAGTTGGTTTCGTATGTAAAGCGCAGTTTAAAAATTCGCATTGCAAAAAGGCAAAATAAAATGATATCTCAAAAGCCAGGTAAGAAATGCGATAAGGCCGGCTCGCAGACAGCCGGAAGTTTCTAGGTCATTCCGTGACGTATCAAAATTCACCACAAAGGACATTAATTTAGGGGTTAGTTTTAATTTTTTGCAAAAGCCACCGAAGCTCAAAAATTGTCAATTTTTTTGTAAGCACAGTGGTACAAAAACTTTCGAGATACCATTAGTTTTACACGGTGCAAATCCAAAAACATTAAAAAAAATCTTTAAAAAAAACTTACAGCTTTGAATTTTACAGAAGAGGTGCTTCTTGGGGGTAGAAGGCCCTCGGTAAACACTGTCACTCTGCACATTTAAAAAATCACTGATAAATTAAAATTTTGGGGAGCGTTTAGCCGAGCTCGACGACGAGTCGTTCACAACTGCAAAATGCGGGGGAACGGGTGTGGGGAATTGCAGTTTGCGATAAGCATTTTATTTACGTTTTATTCGAATTAAATTTTTGGGCATTTTTCTTACAATTTTTGAACGATTTCTCCGATTGCTTAAATCTTCGATTTTGCATAACACTAGCGATTTCATCTAACCGCTTCGGTTTATCCCCGAAATTCAAAATCTCGAAATTAAACTATTAATACAATTAATTATTACGGTGGCATTTGCGGTATTCGCCTCAAATTAAATTACCACAAAATTCTAAGATCCTTGACACTAATTCGAAGGAATTCCTTACGCTCTTAATTTATGGAACTCGCAGAGAAGACCTTTGATAGCGTTTTCTCCAAAATAGAATCAATTAAAAATTATTAACCGGTAAGGTTGGAAGGTCAAAAAGTGCCCTCAGTGGCGTCTACGTATAACAACAGATTAATTTCGAAATATTGCCGTTAAAATTGCCAGACGAATAAATTCCCTATTGTTAACAGAACATTGACATTTTGGTGACATTCAAAATAAATTTGTGTATTAAAACGCGAGTACGAGTGCGTACTACGTACACCGAAGCTAGATCACATTTATAATGTTAGAAGATGACTAAATACACAATTTGTGGTCGAACATTTGCGATAAGCGCTTACAGTACTACCTCGGAATGTTACGCCTTCAGATTTTTAACCCCAATAAAAAAATTTCTGGTTACCTCAAGTCTATTATTTCTGAGGCAGTGTGCAGTACCTGAAAAAAATTCGTAGAAATGACAGGTATTGTCTTTTGCGATAAGGTAAACTAAGCGCGGCGCGCAGTTGACCAACGCCCGAAAATTTAGCCACTTTTTTAGAGTAGAATAAATAATAGTTGTTCAAAAAGGGAGGTAAGTCGTACGACATTGTAAGTGTAATTTTGAAGGAATGTGGTAAACTAATCGCGGCGCGTAGTTGACCCACGCCGCTCGCTCCGGTCTTGGATATCTAAAGCCCACATCCACGTATTTATTAGATTTGTATAATTTATTCTACGCTCCTTCAAATCAAAAATTTTAATTTAATTTGATAAATATTGATTTTATTATCGAAAAACGTATTTACCATAGCAAATGAGTGGAAGAGAGCGAAAAGATAGGACAATCTCGTCAGTACAAGTGAGAGGGAACGACTAAAATCATACAATTATTTTTTTGCATAATTTATTGGTCTAAATTATTGTGAATCGTGCTTAAAACCGAGTGTGCGCATTCGAGCTCAAAGTGGCACATTCCGATCTCGGGAAAATGAAGCGCGCCGCTCCGCGTCGCGCTTCATTTGCCTCCCTCGCTCGGAAATGTGCCACTTTTCGCTCGAATGCGCACATCTCCGTATTTATAACATTTGTATAATTTATCCTACGCTCTTTCAAATCAAAAATTTAATAAATATCGATTTTATATTCAAAAGATGTATATACCCATAGCAATGAGTGGAAGAGAGCAAAAAGATACGATAATTTTGGCAGTGCAAGTGAGAGGAAACTATTAAAATTATTCAATTAATTTTTCGGCTATTTATTGGGTTAAATTATTTTTAAACGCGTTTAGAGCCGAGTGTGCACATTCGAGCTCAAAGTGGCACATTCCGATCTCGGGAAAATGAAGCGCGCCGCTCCGCGTCGCGCTTCATTTGCCTCCCTCGCTCGGAAATGTGCCACTTTTCGCTCGAATGCGCACATCCCCGTATTTATTACATTTGTATAATTTATCCTACGCTCTTTCAAATCAAAAATTTAATAAATATCGATTTTATATTCAAAAGAAGTATATACCCATAGCAATGAGTGGAAGAGAGCAAAAAGATACGATAATTTTGGCAGTGCAAGTGAGAGGAAACTATTAAAATTATTCAATTAATTTTTCGTCTAATTTATTGGGTTAAATTATTTTCAATCGTGTTGAAAACCGAGTGTGCACATTCGAGCTCAAAGTGGCACATTCCGATCTCGGGAAAATGAAGCGCGCCGCTCCGCGTCGCGCTTCATTTGCCTCCCTCGCTCGGAAATGTGCCACTTTTCGCTCGAATGCGCACATCCCCGTACTTATTACATTTGTATAATTTATCCTACGCTCTTTCAAATCAAAAATTTAATAAATATCGATTTTATATTCAAAAGATGTATATACCCATAGCAATGAGTGGAAGAGAGCAAAAAGATACGATAATTTTGGCAGTGCAAGTGAGAGGAAACTATTAAAATTATTCAATTAATTTTTCGTCTATTTATTGGGTTAAATTATTTTTAAACGCGTTTAGAGCCGAGTGTGCACATTCGAGCTCAAAGTGGCACATTCCGATCTCGGGAAAATGAAGCGCGCCGCTCCGCGTCGCGCTTCATTTGCCTCCCTCGCTCGGAAATGTGCCACTTTTCGCTCGAATGCGCACATCCCCGTATTTATTACATTTGTATAATTTATCCTACGCTCTTTCAAATCAAAAATTTAATAAATATCGATTTTATATTCAAAAGATGTATATACCCATAGCAATGAGTGGAAGAGAGCAAAAAGATACGATAATTTTGGCAGTGCAAGTGAGAGGAAACTATTAAAATTATTCAATTAATTTTTCGTCTATTTATTGGGTTAAATTATTTTAAACGCGTTTAGAGCGAGTGTGCATTCGAGCTAAAGTGGCACATTCCGATCTCGGAATGAAGCGCGCCGCCCGCGTCGCGCTTCATTTGCCTCCCTCGCTCGGAAATGTGCCACTTTTCGCTCGAATGCGCACATCCCCGTATTTATTACATTTGTATAATTTATCCTACGCTCTTTCAAATCAAAAATTTAATAAATATCGATTTTATATTCAAAAGATGTATATACCCATAGCAATGAGTGGAAGAGAGCAAAAAGATACGATAATTTTGGCAGTGCAAGTGAGAGGAAACTATTAAAATTATTCAATTAATTTTTCGTCTATTTATTGGGTTAAATTATTTTTAAACGCGTTTAGAGCCGAGTGTGCACATTCGAGCTCAAAGTGGCACATTCCGATCTCGGGAAAATGAAGCGCGCCGCTCCGCGTCGCGCTTCATTTGCCTCCCTCGCTCGGAAATGTGCCACTTTTCGCTCGAATGCGCACATCCCCGTATTTATTACATTTGTATAATTTATCCTACGCTCTTTCAAATCAAAAATTTAATAAATATCGATTTTATATTCAAAAGATGTATATACCCATAGCAATGAGTGGAAGAGAGCAAAAAGATACGATAATTTTGGCAGTGCAAGTGAAGGAAACTATTAAAATTATTCAATTAATTTTTCGTCAAATTTATTGGGTTAAATTATTTTTAAACGCGTTTAGAGCCGAGTGTGCACATTCGAGCTCAAAGTGGCACATTCCGATCTCGGGAAAATGAAGCGCGCCGCTCCGCGTCGCGCTTCATTTGCCTCCCTCGCTCGGAAATGTGCCACTTTTCGCTCGAATGCGCACATCCCCGTATTTATTACATTTGTATAATTTATCCTACGCTCTTTCAAATCAAAAATTTAATAAATATCGATTTTATATTCAAAAGAAGTATATACCCATAGCAATGAGTGGAAGAGAGCAAAAAGATACGATAATTTTGGCAGTGCAAGTGAGAGGAAACTATTAAAATTATTCAATTAATTTTTCGTCTAATTTATTGGGTTAAATTATTTTCAATCGTGTTGAAAACCGAGTGTGCACATTCGAGCTCAAAGTGGCACATTCCGATCTCGGGAAAATGAAGCGCGCCGCCCGCGTCGCGCTTCATTTGCCTCCTCGCTCGGAAATGTGCCACTTTTCGCTCGAATGCGCACATCCCCGTATTTATTACATTTGTATAATTTATCCTACGCTCTTTCAAATCAAAAATTTAATAAATATCGATTTTATATTCAAAAGATGTATATACCCATAGCAATGAGTGGAAGAGAGCAAAAAGATACGATAATTTTGGCAGTGCAAGTGAAAGGAAACTATTAAAATTATTCAATTAATTTTTCGTCTATTTATTGGGTTAAATTATTTTTAAACGCGTTTAGAGCCGAGTGTGCACATTCGAGCTCAAAGTGGCACATTCCGATCTCGGGAAAATGAAGCGCGCCGCTCCGCGTCGCGCTTCATTTGCCTCCCTCGCTCGGAAATGTGCCACTTTTCGCTCGAACGCGCACATCCTCGTATTCACTGAATTTTGAAAATTCAACTTTCTCTCCAATCAACAAATTTTTGCTTTAATTCAGTAAATATCGATTATGCATTCGAAAAATGTATTCAGCAATCGAAAAAAGATTAAATTTAAGTCAATTGGTGACTGGATATTTTTAAATGTTTTTCAAAAACACAAAGATTAACAACATTCAAAAATTTGCCATTTTATTTTCGTTTAAGGCCTTACATACGTTCAGAATTAAAAAAATCGTTTTTTTTACAGACTGTTGTTCTCTATAGTTTTAGGCTTAGTTCTGTGAAAGTTGATTGCAAAAATTCCCCATAGATCCAAAGTTATAGTAGAAAATGTGACCGACCCACAAGTTTGTTGCGCGCAGGTAGCTGTCTTTAAACGCGTTTTTCTCGAAGCTACTTTTTCCGTCACGGTCGGCATGATAACTCATACAGTTTTTAATATTTTTTAATGCGATTTTTTTTTTACATATTCTAAATAGTTTTTTTATAGTCTGTCGAACCGGATTTTTGATATTTTGATTTAAAAATTTTATAAAAATTATTATTGTGTAAAATTTATGACGTAAAATACATATTTTTTTTAAAACTGCCATAAATTGCAGAATTTTTCAAAATTCAAAATTCCGGCTCGACGGACTATAACTACTACTTTATTTTACAAGAATTTTTTTTAATTTTGCAAATCGATCAACATTTACTGGACATATGATGCAGACCATGGAGAACTTTTTTCTCGGTGTTGTAGATCACGTGATTTTTATATAGTAATTATTGTAAAAATAAATTTCAATAAATTTTTTTATAAATTTTAAATACCAATAAACAATGTGTATTATTTACTTTTAAGAATTTCTATTGTTTTCCCTAGTAAAAAAGTTTATTTCAGCGCATTTTTGGCGCTGCTAGACGTATGCAAGGCCTTAAGGAAAAGGCCTTTAATTGGCAAATTGGAAACATAATTAATGTATTTTACTATGTTTTAAAGCGCAGTTCAATGTCTTTATTTTTTTCCAAAAATTAATTTTACTAGAACACCCAAAAAACAATTAAGGTGTAAATTATTTATAATAAAAACTCAGTTTTAACCCGATATTTAACAATAAAAAATATATATATTCAAATTCAAAAAGAAAAGTAAGTCATATGACATTGTTGGAAGTGTAATTTTGAAGAAATGTGTTATACTGGCCGCGGCGCGTAGTTAACCAACGCCGCTCGCTCAAGTCTTTGATATCTAACAAATCAATGAATTTGCTAATTTCTCCAAAGCATGGTTTTTCTAATTTATAATATTACGTTTATAATTATTCCCCATTCTTTTTTGGGCAAACCCCAAGTAAGAACCCCAAGAAACGAAACTTTAATTAAACGCTTTCTTTAGATCAAAAACGAGACGATCGAAAACATAAAAATGATTCGTTTTATTTACGTGCAAATGCAAAAAGGGAAGCGAAATGTCCAATTTCGCGCCGCGCTTATCGCATTCTCACGACAAAACAAATAAATTAAAGCTTCTGGATTATAATCTTCCCGGTTCGAATGAAGAAACCGAACAAGCCGCCGACATACAATGTCACATTTCTTCGAAAGACTCTTATGGAAGTCGAAGACGGCAAGTGGCCGTTCGAGAAATGATAATGTCGTTTCTAAAAAGGATATACAACTCGATTTAGCGTACTTTTCGTTCTCGTTCCGAATATTTTATGCCGTAAACAAACTTGAACTTCTGCGCGTCGGTCCGTTCGAATATTTCCCTTGCGATAATTACGCATTTTATTGCCGATAAAAAATTAATTTGCAATTAAATTTTTTCTTACAAATTGCTAAACGTAATTCACTATAAACGTGGACGAGCACCATTAACCGTAGCTGCATAACTTTGGCGTTTTATAATTTTTGGAATAGTGTAACGGTTACTGCAATTAAAAGGTTCATTTTGTTTGAAATAAATTTACGAATTAATTTTTTTTTTATATCGACATGTTTTTTTTATGACTTTATTGGCGCTGGTAGATATAATTAAGGATGTGGATTTTTTGGACAGCAAATCATGTACAGTCAAACATTCATCAGTCGAACCTCAACAAGTCCAATTTTTGATAACTCGAACTCGAACCTGTTTCCCCAAGACTTGCCTATCTCAACGTTAATATTTTTATATCAATAACTCGAATTTTTCGATAAGTCAATGCGTTTTACAATTCCCTAAATTCAAGTTTCCATTAGTAAATATTTCGATAACTCGAAGTTAAATTTTACAACTTTTCATAAAAATACAATACCTGCTAGGATTAAAGAACGGGTTTGTTCGGTGTTATTGCTGGTCAAAATGGCTATTGTAAAATAGGATGAAAAGGTTGAAACCTACAAGACTTTGATGTTTTGACGTCGGCACTTCAATTGGATTTAACTACTAATTTATGTTTAAATGCTTTCTCAACAGTTATGATAATTAAGATGGTTTTACCGTTTCTCTTACAAGAAAGGGGTCTATTTTTGCCATTTTGTTTTCGTTCTGGTCGTTATTCGTCGAGGAGGAGTACCATTAAATGTATTTTTTGTTGTTTATAGTTTATAACAGTGTGTAACAGAAAATCTAAAAAAATGAAAAACTTTTTCTAAAATTATTTATCGATCAACAAGGAGTGTAAACGAAAATTAAAAAAAGGCTAAAGGAGTGTCCTTTTTCCAACTTGAAGAAAGCTATGATTGAATGGTTTTGGTATACACGTCGTAAAAATTTTCTGGTTTCGGGAGATCATTGGAAAAATTTATACAAACCTAACATTTTGGATCAATGAAGCAAAAAACAATTTTAGATTACTTTCAAACCAACGATAAATAAGATGTAAATAACCATATTACCTAAATACTTAATAACAATAAATCATGTTAATAATTGTTTACAAATTTTGGTTATTTTGTATAAAGGATGGTAAATATAGATATGATATATAGACAGAAAAGTATTAAACTCGACTTTTTTTAATAACTCGAAATTTTGATAACTCGAATTATTTTTAGTTTCCCTTCGACTTCGACTTATCGAGGTTCGACTGTATGTTTAGTACAATTCGCTATAATTAATTTTCTGGCATCTTTAAAATGCAAACTTTGGCGGATGGCAGTAATAAAATCTACAGCGAGATTTATCGCGGCGATCTCCCCACTTTTACTACTTAAAAGCTCAAATCCGAAGGGCTCTAAAATAATTACCTTTCCTATTTCAATTCGAAAGCGCTCGACTGTAGGTTTCTCAAAGAATATTCATCACTTCAAAATTTAAATCGCAGGTTTGTGTTCGGACTCGTTAATATTCATCATCTTCAAATTACCTTCACTTAGAATTATGAAATATTCAAAAATCTTTTGTAATTGAATAGGCTTTGTTTAATTTTCGTCGGTTAATAATTTAAAAAAGAAGAAAATAAATTATTTAGCGAGTGTCTCACGATTTAATCATAATTGTCCTTTAACCTTCCGCGTACTAGGTGACTAAATGTCACATGCCATACTAGGTGGGGTTTGCCATACCCCGAAAATAAAATAAAATAAAATCCACAAAATTTTACTTTATGACAGTTAAATGATAAGAAATGTATTTTAATTATCAATAATAAATAGATTTAAGTAAAATACATATCTATTTCTTAATGATTCGCAATAATTTAGACCAAAAAATTAATAGAATAATTTTAATCGTTCCTTCTCACTTGCATTAACAATATTATCGTATCTTCTCGCTCCCTTCCTCTCATTGCTATGGTAAATACGTTTTTCGAATATAAAATCGATATTTACTAAATTAAATTAAAATTTTTGATTTGAAGGAGCGCACGGTAAATTATATTAATACGATAAACACGAGGATGTGCGCATTCGAGCGAAAAGTGGCACATTTCCGAGCGAGGGAGGCAAATGAAGCGCGACGCGAAGCGGCGCGCTTCATTTTCCCGAGATCGGAATGTGCCACTTTGAGCTCGAATGAGCACACTCGGTTTTAAGCTCGATTACCAAATGTCCCGTTTTAACAAAAAAAATTGTTCACGTTAGTTATACACGGAAGGTTAAAAACAGTACCGCCCGGGAATGTTACAGGGAATTTGAGGACTTCGTAAAATCCCGAGGGGCAGTATAAAAATGAGTTTCGGTCGTGCCTCGGGTCAAGGTATTGGTGGGAAGGTTTGTCAGTGCTTATGTAAAAGTAGGTAAAACGTATACCATAGAAAATTTTTATTATTAGGTTTAATCCACTGCCATTTAATGTGAACGCAATCTATTTGGATTGCATTTCAAAAGGGCGTAGGTCAATTGCGCGCCGCGGCCAGTTTATGGTTTCCAAAAGGCAATGATTTTGTAAAAAGTGCTTGTTACAAATATAAAGCATAAAAAGTTGATCTTATTTAAGATTTTTACTTCCGGGAACTTTGTGAATAAATTGTATTACACTATTATAACGCTTCAATGTTATTTTTCTGAATACCCAAAGACATGGAAAATATTAGGACGAAACAAAAAGCTAAATTGTTGCTGTTTTTCGTTTTCTTTGTTGTACTTAAGATATTTATATTTGGTTTTTTTTGCACGAGATAGTTTCGGTAACGTAAAAAACAAATTAGGTGTACCTTATTAACAAAAGTACAGAAAACTCGAAAAGAACGTCAAAACATCAATCTACAATAACAACAAATAACAAAGTTCTGCTATTTAGTTTTCAAGCTCACCCACACAACAAAAATACCAATAAAATTAATTAAGTCAAAACAACACCTATCATTATAAACAAATTAGAATTTTTTTTCTACTAAAATAAAGAGACTTATTATTAATTCTATTCATTTTTTGTTATATAATTGCTTATAAATCATAGTAGTTCCATATGCAAAATCGAAAATTGCGGCCTTCAAAGAAACGATTCATTAGTCATAACGAAAAAAAAAAAGAATTACAAAAAGGTCAATCCCCACAGTTATCTAACAACTTTTAATTGCAGACATCTATCTATAGCGGCAAAAAAAAATGCGAATCTGCAGGGTCAGTGTTCATTGCATTAATTTTTTTTTTTTGTTAAACGTCTTAAGCCTGACGAGATTCGTTACAACAATGAATCATGCAAGTTAATGTTTGTGAGCCGAACTAATACGTCCTGCATTGTTGTGCTGCAACGCAAAGCCATTCTAACCTTTAAATATGCGCACACATTTATTTATCGCAACGTATCGATGGGGGCGTTAAGGTTTCGAATCCCGTGCGACGCAGAAGAAGGAGCCGGGCAAGAAAACGTTGCAGCCGAACCAGCCTTAATAAAGAAAAGTGATCTTTATATTGTGGGCAAGTGGTGACGCAACGCGTAGGAGTTTAATTACGTCACTTAGAAATTTTATTAAATAATAAATATGTCGTGCAGTTTATTAGCCGTAAGTTATTATTTTGGCTAAGTTTAGTTCGTTTAATGTCAGAGTCAATGCCAGAAGCTTTTGTTGCAAGTTCGGAAAAAGGTCTTTGTTCGTTCGCGAAGCGTTCGAACCTCGAAACACTTCGCTTTTATTTCAGTTTTGTAAAATACGATTTTGTTTAACGTTGCGGTGCCAATTTAATATTTAAAACCCGTTTTAGATTTTCTTAATTGGTTTATAAATTGTTAAAATTTAAATAACGACGGAGCGTAGCTAGTTTCTCAACTTCCTCTATTCGTAAAATATTAAGTTTTTAGTTGTTCCTAATTGATTTATAATGTTTTGCTAATTTTTCAAGAAAAAAACGATCTCGGAGATTTATAATAGGAGCGAAAAAAATTAGATTTGTTAAACATATCATTTGTAATTTAAGTGATTAAGTAAATATGCTCCCACTCTTTCGAACTATTGGGCTTGCCCCTAAAACCTCTCCCCTTCTCTTTTCGTTGTGTTCTTTCGCTTTATACATATTTGCCCCCCACTCTGCATACCGCTTTTTGCGACGAAGTTTCAGATTTACCCTCGCATAAGAAGTTTCACTTCACAAAATAGAACAAAATTTCTTTTATTAGTTTTTGTTAGAAGAAAATTAATGATTAGTTTTGATGTACCTACGACAAAGTACGCTAAACATTTTTATATTGTCGATTTGAAAAGCAATACGTTTCGGTTCCTGATAAAAAAAAAGATTCTACAAATTTTAGTTTAAGAACCAAATCGATTCTGATTATTTGTCGCAAGACTGCCAGGATTTTCTGAAACTTCAAGTCTAGTGGACTATAAATTTTTTTAACTTCAGTTTTTATATATAAATTCGGGCGAAAAATTGCAGATAATTAATAATAATGTTAACGTCCAATATCTTTTAATATTATTTAAGGTTAACGGGAATTGGACTGTAAATAAAGCAACTCGTGTTAAATAGGTACGCACCGTTTCGTTTCTTTATTGAAACTTTTTCGAGGAAATAAAAATTAACAAATTTGTATAACAATAAATACAAGTACAGTAATCCCTCAACATTCGCGAGAGTTACGTTCCAGAAAAACCTCGCAAATATCGAATTCGCGAATGAAGGGGGCTGTTTATCGTTCTAGGGACACGAGATGTGAAATTATTACTGCACAGAAAAAAGAATATCATGGATCAAGTGAGAAAATTTCTTCGTTACTATTCTCTTGAATTAAAATAAAAAATTGCACTTAAATAAAAAAAAAAATTCTTGTAACCAGAAATCACTCATTTCCTTGATATAAAAAAAAATTATTTTTGAACTAAAGAAAAAACTTCCTTGAGACAAGAAATTATTGTATTAATAAATTTTTTCTTAATTCAAAATTGTCGAAGTGAAGAAATTATTTCACTTCGCCCAATAATTTTTAATTTTAATTTTTTAATGGTTACGCGAATAAGCGAGTACACAGCTCGCGAATGTCGAGTTTTTCCGCATTTTAATAATCGCGAATAATCGAAATTCGCGAACATCGAAACCGCGAATGTTGAGGGATTACTGTATTTTATAAATCAAATTATAAAATACCTTATAATCTTTTAAAAAAAAAGTTTCAATAAAGAAACAAAACTTGTCTTATTGACTATACAATTCCTGTTAACTTTAAATAATAGCAGATAATTTTTAAACACAAATCAACTAAATTTTGTATTTTTATAAATATATTTTTTTTTAATTTTGCACTACTTAAAAACAAATAGGGCACTCCTTTCTGAGAATACCATCTACCGACACATTTCATTAATTTTCTTCCTTAATCAATAAAATCGGGAAACGATACTCAACTACGATAATTTATGTAATATTTCGAGCGAATTTCTGTTAAAATTAAAAATATTGTGTGGTCTACTTTCATCTTTCTATTCGTGAACGTAGGCGTCAAGGAAATGATTTTGCTTCATAGTAATCCGATACTCGACCATATGCGTCGCTTTAATATTTTAACACCCATAAAACTAATGCACATAAAGCAGTAACGCAGGCTTTTTGTATATTATTATACGGCCAATATTGTGAATTGGGGTGTAAGTTGCTCCCCGGCTCTTTTAGTTCTAATGCAAATGTTTTCGGGTAAGCCCCTGGTAATTTACACCCATTGCCTTTTGTTTGTTGCATATTGGTTTATAATCCTGAATAATTTCGGGATTTCGGCGACCCAAACCCGATTTTTTGAAATTATCGACGGCACGTCTGTGCGCGCGTATTAACCAATTTTATTAAAATTATTAATAAATAATACAGGGTGTGTTTTCTAAGAATCGAGACATTTTGAATTTGGTGCCATACTAATTTAGTTTAGAGACATTAACCAAATTCTTACAACATAACCACATTTCAGCTATGAAATACACTAAAAACGGCGGCCTCCAATTCAAAACGTCCGCATTCTTAAAAAACCACCCTGTACGTACCAAATCGCTGGAGATTAGAAGAAAAATTAATTTTCATGAGTTTTTTTTTACAAAATAAAACTTATGATTTAATTAAAATTATATTTGGCCTCAAAATTAGACATTTGATTTAAAATTGTCTGTTTATAATGAACGATTACTATTTATGTGAAAAAATAGTAGTCGTTATAACAGAACACCATTACATCCAATAAAATTGATTTTAAAACTGTCGCCGAACGAATTGTTCGATCGTAATAAATGAGAAATAAATAAAAGTCGGATTTTCTAAATCCTATCACCGAATCAATTTCGTTCGGAGCGTACCAGAACAACGCGAAAATTTCGTAATTTAAAAATTCGATATATTCGAACCGAGGCCACGTTAGATTACAACTCGGAGGCCTCTATCTCTTCATCTCTCGCCCATTTTCTCCAAAAAAGAGGAAATATTAAAATCGGAAGCGTCGCTGCCATAAATTCGCCTCGTTGGCGACAAAAATAAATTTTATCTTTAGCAGTAAAGCTTCTTTAGCGAGCGAGCTACAATTTTCGAGCGTTACGAAAATTCCGATCGCACGAGGAGAGTAGTTCGGTACGTGGTGGGGGAACCGGTGGAGTGGCCACACCACTCGGTTTTCTTTGATTGTTAACAATTTTGCTATCTATTAGGCATTGGTCCAAAAATATTTCACCATAAAAAAACTGCCCTTTAACCCCTTGACATATAATGACGTCTAGGAGACGTCAATCGTTTAGAGTGTCATTTTAGATTTTGACGTCTATAAGACGTCAAAAACTGTATTCAATTTTATGTTCCAAAAAAGGTTTGTTTTCAACAATAATTTTGTTAAAAGGCACAAAATTGGCGATTTGGAAATTTTGTTATTAATATAATTCTGTAATATTTAATTGCGAATTGTCCAGAGAGTAAATTAATTCTTGTAAAGTGTGCTTAAAGCCGAGTGTGCGTTCGAGCTCAGTGGCACATTTCCGATCTGGAAATGAAGCGCGCGCTCGCGTCGCGCTTCATTTGCTTCCTCGCTCGAAAATGTGCCACTTTTCGCTCGAACGCGCACATCTTCGTATTTATTCAATTTGTTTAAATTACTTTTTGGATTTAAAAAGGAAATAGCAATGTATTCAAATAAAACGACATATGCGCAGTAACATATAGTTTGATAACCACTGGTCTAGCTATACACAAGCGCAACATAGCGCGTTGTTATATTTAATTTAGTCGCGCCAAAGAAGTATTACTTCTAACGTGCGTACATAAGTACATGCATGTTCTAACGCTACGTGCTCTTTTCATCTGCACTTCCAAAAGTTTGTCTATCCTATATTTTGGTGGCAATCTGGTAAATTAACTATAAGATTTAAAAAATCTGCATCTTCGAATTGTTTTAGATGTGGTAACGGCACGCACTAGAACATTCGAGTGTTCTCTACAACAACCCGTGCCGAAATTTACTATGGATGCCCTAACAGTGGTGGGGGCTACGTTGTGGATTCCACGTTAAAACATTTCTCAGTGAATCCTTTTTAAAGCCAGTATAGGGCATTGTCGGGTTATGATAATGAAATCCTTTTAGGGGTTTTTTAGAGTACCCATTAAAGGGCCTTTTAATTTTTGTCAAGAATTTCTTAATAGGTTTTAGTTACGGTAAATATTAAAGGACCTTTAAATGTCTTTTTGTGGATTCCATTAGAAGAAAAGTCCATAATAAAATTATTTAATATCTTATTTAGAAAATATAAATTTTTTTCTATTTACTGCAAGTTGTGAAGTTATCAATTCAATTATTATTTGTTTTACAGTTTACACTCATACATAATACTTTTTTTGTCAGCTAAAAGTAATGATTATTGATAAGTATCTTTATGTACATTACTAAGAAGTCATTCTATAAATAATTCTGTAATATTTAATTGCGAATTGTCAGAGAGTAAATTAATTCTTGTAAAGTGTGCTTAAAGCCGAGTGTGCGCATTCGAGCTCAAAGTGGCACATTTCCGATCTCGGGAAAATGAAGCGCGCCGCTCCGCGTCGCGCTTCATTTGCTTCCCTCGCTCAAAAATGTGCCACTTTTCGCTCGAACGCGCACATCTTCGTATTTATTCAATTTGTTTCAATTACTTTTTGGATTTAAAAAGGAAATAGTAATGTATTCAAATAAAACGACATATGCGCAGTAACATATAGTTTGATAACCACTGGTCTAGCTATACACAAGCGCAACATAGCGCGTTGTTATATTTAATTTAGTCGCGCCAAAGAAGTATTACTTCTAACGTGCGTACATAAGTACATGCACCGGTTTTTTTACATAGAATGAAAAACAGTTTTAAACATTTAGCAAAATTATTAAAGTAAACTTGAAGAATAAATTATTTTAAGTTTTTAGACAACTCAAATTAAATAAATTAATAACTTGGAAATTTTTTAACATATATTTAAGAAGTTTAGAAATTTTTAATTCACAATTTTTTTTGTATAACACAAATTGAATAAAACAAAACTTTATTCGGTAAATTTAAAAGGAAATTTTGGTGAAAAAATTATTATGTATTTTCAGAAAACTCAAATAGAGTAAATACAGAATTTGTGGTTTTTCAAAAAACTTTGAAAATCATTAATTTACGCAAATAAAATTAATATTAGAGAAAACTCAATAAATAAATTATCTTAATTGTTCAGAAATATTAAATTTATAAAATTAAATACAGTCAAACCTCGATAGGTCGAAGTTGAAGAAAAACTAAAATTAATTCGCGTTATCAAAAATTTGAACTATCGATATAAAAATATTTTTTAGTTTATGTTTTTAAAATTTACTTATTGTTTTTTCTTTTAATAATTTCCTAGTGATTTCTTGCTAAAACCTAAAACTTGTGTCTTGAACAAGTTGTAATTAGGCTTCATTTATGGAATAATTCAATTTTATATGTTATATATTATATGCATCAAAATTTTAGAATGACTTAGGTGGGGAAAGATAAAAAAGATTGGGAAACACTGCTCTACATATTTCAAAATATTTTAAAACTATTAATTATTTATTTTATGTTATTTGTGTATGCTCATAACAGTTAAGTTGAGCCAAATTAATAGTTTTTTCGGACTCATCAAATTCGGTTTTTTGTGTATGTCAAAGGGTTAAAGGGTTTTATCTATAGCTAATAGGCACGAAGTTACACTTCGGTCGCGCGCGGACTCCACGCGCACACTTTTTATTTTTACGGCTCGCGAAGACCCAAAACGAGGCGCTAGTGTTTAATAATGCAGAGGGGGGGAGCGTTCTATTTTTCGACGAAACAGTCTACAAAAATGCGCGGTCGTTGCAAAACAATGCCGGCAATTTGCATAAGGAAATGTTGTTTTTGAGCCATTGATCTTTCGGAGCGGCACCAAACCAGATCCATTCAAAAAATTCAGTGTTTATCAAGAGAATCAACTCGTTTCACTAACAAGGACAGCGATGCTTTGTACACACAACTCCTGGCTTTCGTCTGTATGCAAATGTTAAGATTCCTATCGGGCAGCGTAGTTTCTAAATTACGTTGGTCCATAGGCTGGACGAGGCCCGTTCTATTCGTAAATTATTTACTCCGATTGCAAGTCGACTTTTTGCAGATATTGTACAATTATTTGGGTTTTCGTGTTCGCTGTTCACCTGATTTGCGCTCAAATGGGAAAAAAAAATTAGACGATAGCAATCGTTTAAAACCCTTCGGGTGGAACCCTTTTACGCTGTGGGGATAGGCTTTCGCCTCGTCCTCTTTTGCAAACACTGCGCTCGTTTACCGTATTGCATATTTAATTGGATGCTTACTCTACTGCAATGTAGCACATACACACGCGGCCCATTCTCGCCGCTTTTGAGCTCTTAAAGCAAATAGAATGCGCCCTTCGTATTATAGTTATGGACGCACAAAACCGGTGATAGGCAAGTTTTTAGATCATCTATTCATGTCAATTGCTTTGTTCAAAGATGGATGAGTTTTGTGCTCGGCTAATTGGTTTGTTTATCAAAGTTGTATTGGGGGATCGAAAGCAATGTATGGTACTTAAATGCGCGCATTTGTAGATTGTTTTAATTTAAAAACATTAACCCGTATCGAGCCAAGGGTAGAAATAAATCACAATTGATTTTTTTTATATATTATACTACATTAACCACTTCTAAATAAGATGCCTTTTCAATTTTTCGATTTATGAATTTTTTTAATATTTTTTTCCCTCGTTATTGAAAAATAATGATTTTTGAAGACAATTTTCTTTTTAGCTGGTATATTTTCATTAAAATTACTGTTCTTACGTAAAAGGCATTTCGAAATGCAATTGAAATAATAATAATAAGTTAACATTAAATGACAATCAATTAAACCCAATAATTAATTTTTCATTTTAATAACACTTTTCTACATTATACGTTTTATCTACTTTTACATACACACTTACAAAGCTTTACACTAACACCTTGACCCAAGGCACTAATTTTTATACTGCCCCTCACGATTTTACGAAGTCCCGAAATCTCGTAACATGCCGTGGTAGTACTGTAATATGTTTTTATTCAGTGCACGCTCAATATTGGAAGCAACTATATATATTGAAATATTTGCTAATATTTTTGTATTTAGATTTGTTGTATTTTTCAAAACTGATATAAATTTTAATTTTTATCAAAGAAATTATATTCGCAGTTGAATTTTATCATAAACTTAACCCCTTTATACTTAACCCATTTCGTCGCAGTGGTGCATTAATGCACCAAGTCCAAAATATTTAAAAAAAAATTATTTATTTATTTTATATACTCTATGTCCTAAGCATTTTACAAAGGACAGTTAAGTAACAAAATAATGTATATTAATGTAAAACACTATTCATGTTTTACCCTACCAAATATATTTTTACAGTGAATTATTTAATATATTTATTTTTTACAAAATTAACTATTTTGTTGCCAAATACTACATAGGGCATTGAATTACATATACCTATGTATTCAAGCATTTCTAAGAATACGAATTTATTGTTGTCGGCAAAAATATATTTTGTATATCTACAATGAAATTGCGCCTGGTGCGTTATCGGCCACTAATATTATAAACAAACTAACGATTCATTTAAACAATAATTGACCGGCCCTATGGAAGTAAGTTTATGGGATAGTGGTATAGCTAATCGTAGACGTAATATTATGGAAAATGATGATGGTGGTCCATCAATTTCTAATGCCCTAGATGCCAATGTTGTAAATGTTGGGAAACTATTTTTAATAAACAAATTTTTTTCTGGTTGTATGGGTCTCGTATTTAGACGTAGTTAATACATATTATATAGCAATTTAAAAAAATATATTTTTTTTAATTTCTGTCCTTGGGATGATATGAGCTAAGGCCCGACGACCCAAACTGTTAATAAATTTTTGTTTTATTTTTTGTTCTATTGCCCCCCCCCCCCCAAATAAATCCATCCAAGATTACTTTCAAATCAAAAAAAAAATTCAAAATTTCCATTTAAAGCGCGACACTGAATGCATTAGTATTACACAAGTGTAACACGGGGTACTCCTCCGTGAATCATCTTCGTTTAGCCTCATACATAATCAATTTTCATTATTTACAAAATAAGGATTAGTCAGCGCGCTTAGTATACAAAACGCAAACGCAGGGGATGAACGCTACTTTCCCAAATTTCAGTAATTTTATCGAAATTAATACTGTCATAGAATTTACCACAAGAATCCCTTTTCGGTCCCGAATTTCCCCCCTACGCATATAATTCTCTTGCCTTAACATTCTCCCCCTTTAAACTCGCCAATACACTCCATGGGGTGTACCGGTGCATTGCCCAACTATATTTTTTTTATTTTGTACGGGCGACGCGTTCATTTCCTGCATCTTTTCTCTTCGAGAATAATCATAAAGGAGGCTCTGTCGGAGGACTGGAAGCGAAGCGTATTTTGATATTTAAACCGGTAAGAATTTTGTTGCTGAACTCGCAGGTACTAATAAAACGACTTTTGTTTGCTTTTATAAAACTGGCTTCGGCTTAACCTCCGACTACCTGATCGACGAAACGTGCAAGGAAACGATTATCGAAAGCAAAAAAAACGCGTATTTACAAAACAAAAATGCGCAATGTGCAACGTTTGTTATCGACGTCTTACACCCATACACCTCGTATCGGTAAACAAACCTAAAAATGATTAGGAAATCAATTTTTAAATACCTTAATTCCTCGAAAAGCCTTGAGATCTTACAAACAACGAGCCGTAGGAAGTTTTTTCGAACGCTTGCTGATGCCCGCACACTTAAACTTTACTCGAAATTGTTTCAAATAGACTTAATAAAGTCGAGGTCATTTTTTCCAAAGTTAACAAAATAACAAGAAACGACACTCAAAATTAAAAGCGAGCCGAAAGTTGAAATTTGCACATCAAAGGAGTTTCGCACCGGACGTAACGCACATCGCTGTAAATTAAGGGTTGCGGTTTAAACTCGATGCGAAAAACACGTTTTTTAAGTTCAGCTGTTGTTTACAAACACGCACGAAAATGACGAACGTTCGACACGCTATACGTGAACGACAGCGAGCAACTGAGTTGGGAATACGCTCCGGCCCGAGTTCTCTGAGTCATTTCGTGCAACGTACGGTGCTATTGGCTCCACTGTATCAATGTATTTGGTCGGTCTCTTCGGAAGAGTAGGAATATGACGTAGCAGTGGACGCATTGATTTTCCTTTGCATCCGAACTTCTGCTTGTTTCGGCGTGTACCGGTATTTGCGCACAGAGGAGATACATCCGAAGTACAGCGCGTCCCGCTTTTAGTGGACTTCGAGGGCCGATCGTGTTCGTTGTAAGCGGGTGTTCGTTTTAGCCGAATTAATTTTTTTTGGGTCAAAATTTTTATTATTATATCTTAAATAGCAAATGGGCGCTTTGATTTAAAGTTGTTGTGAATAAAATTTCAAATCATTATTTAATAATTTTTTTAATACAGTCGAACCTCCATAACTCGATTCTCGATAAGCCGAATTTTTGATAACTTGAACCTGTTTCCCTAGGACTATTTCAAAGTTAATATTTTTATATCAATAACTCGAATTTTTGATCACTCGAATTATTTTTGGTTTCCCTTCAACTTCGACTTATCGAGGTTCGACTGTATGTCAAGCTAAGCTATAAAATACTTATGTATTATATGGTTTTAATAAAAAGTTCGTTAAACCACTAAAAATATATTATGATGCCCAAGATTTCGTTACGAAGCAAATTATATTTTATCGTATTAAACTGACGAGGAAAATGTGAAACTTTATTATTATAAACATCTTGTGATACCAGAGAAGCAATTAAGATATGCAATTTTATTTCGCGTTTGAATTTTAAGCCAAAGTTGCCAATACTATTTCCTTATATTTTATTGAAATTAATTTAAGATATTTTAAAATAGTTAAAATTTATTTTAAAAAAAATTTAATTATTCTAGCAACTTTTCCAAAACCCTCCAAAAAATTTGGAATTGTCTTACTAAACCATTTAAAAGTTCTAAAAAGGTTTATTTACCTATAACAAATTTACACGTATTTAAATGGAAAACGTGCTGTCAAGTGAACTTAAATAGAAAAATAATATTGATATAATAGCTAGAAAAATTTGTAAACTAATAAATTAATTATCTAGAGATCTCATAGGCAAATAATATTTAAAAATCAACTAAAAGCAAAAAAACTCTTTTATTTTAGGAAGTTGGTATTAAAATCAAGTCCATGACAATAAATCGGTTCATTTATTTAGAAAGATATTCGTTTAGTCAAAATTCAACGAAATTTGTTGATTTAAAAGAAAAGATTATTGCAGTAAATTCAATAAACACGAAGATGTGCGCATTCGAGCAAAAAGTGGCACATTTCCGAGCGAGGGAGGCAAATGAAGCGCGACGCGGAGCGGCGCGCTTCATTTTCCCGAGATCGGAATGTGCCACTTTGAGCTCGAATGTGCACACTCGGTTTTAAGCATGATTCACAATATTCTAAATCAATAAATAAGACTAGAAATTAATTGAGTAATTTTAATCGTTCTCTCTCACTTGAACTGACAAGATTGTCGTATCTTCTCGCTCTTTTCCACTCATTGCTATGGTAAATACGTTTTTCAAATATAAAATCGATATTTATTCAATTAAATTAAAATATTTATTTTCAAAGAGCACAGGATGAATTAGCCATTTGTAATAAATAGGATGTGCGCATTTGAGCGAAAAGTGGCACATTTCCGAGCGAGGGAGGCAAATGAAGCGCGACGCGAAGCGGCGCGCTTCATTTTCCCGAGATCGGAATGTGCCACTTTGAGCTCGAATGTGCACACTCGGTTTTAAGCATGATTCACAATATTCTAAATCAATAAATAAGACTAGAAATTAATTGAGTAATTTTAATCGTTCTCTCTCACTTGAACTGACAAGATTGTCGTATCTTCTCGCTCTTTTCCACTCATTGCTATGGTAAATAAGTTTTTCGAATATAAAATCGATATTTATTCAATTAAATTAAAAAATTTATTTTCAAGGAGCACAGGATGAATTAGCCATTTGTAATAAATACGAGGATGTGCGCATTCGAGCGAAAAGTGGCACATTTCCGAGCGAGGGAGGCAAATGAAGCGCGACGCGAAGCGGCGCGCTTCATTTTCCCGAGATCGGAATGTGCCACTTTGAGCTCGAATGCGCACACTCGGCCTTAAAGCGCGATTCACAATAATTAATTTACTTTAGAATGCCAAATGGAACTTGAATTAAAAAACTACACAAAAGGACTATACCCGGTCATTCTTTAGACAAAGGTGGTTAATTACTGGTCTGTTTACTGTTTTGGTATATCAAAATAGCTCTCACTGGTACAAATCGGTCATTCATTGGACGTTTTGCCCTATAAAAGTCTACTACAAGAGATTTTATAGACTGGATTGATTGAAAAGGCTACTTGATTGCCTTTGATAGTGGACCACGCTGTACTTACTTAAGCAATTCAGGAAATTCGACTTAAAGTTTGAATTTAATATATGCAAATAAATATTTAGGTTTTTTTAGTGCGCTTTTACCTATTTAATTACAAGGTCTATTTGTGGGTGTAGAAAAACGGTAAAAATGCCCAACCTTAATATACCTAACTGTTTTTCGGAATTGATGAAAGACTAGGCAATTAAAAATATTATTTAAATATTTTTAGTTCATTTTTAAAACAAGAGTAGAAAAAAATTTTTCTTTATGATGAAGTATATTTTTGAGGCTTTAAAGTACATATTTATTTAAAAAAAATTAGGTAAACCATATTATTATTATTATTTATTTATTAAAAGCAGATTAATATTTTTTCCTAAAAACCTTGATAATTTATAAAGAGAACGAAAATACGGTTTTCCGTTTAAGTTTATTAAGCTTTTCTCAATTGCGTTTTCTTTTAAAAGCGAAATGTTTTTTAATTGCGTTTTTAATAATAAATTGGATTCGTCTTGGCGTACAAAATATGTAATTATATAGAAAAGCCCGCAGTTTAGAGCCACGAATGCCATTTCTTTAATACATTCAAATTAACATCCACATATAGAATAAATTTTTTTTCTTACCTAATTGACATAAACCTGATTTTTGTGGTGTCGAATTAAGAATTACGTTTGAAAAGCAGTTAAAAAAAATTCTAAAGTCTTCACTAAAAATAAACGAATGCTTCCCAATTAATATTTCATAAAACAAAGACAAACAACAGTATAAAATGATTAGGTTAATAATAAACAAACGAAAGCCATTCTGACAGCGTCCAATCGATTCTAACTTCATTCAGCGGGCAGCAAGTAATCGTTTTCTGCCCTAAGGAAGAAAGTGACCGGTTTCTGCCCTAGGAAAGAAAGTGACCGGTTTCTGCCGATTTTATAAAAACACCCGATAAATGCATCCCAATCGGCGAAAATCATTTAAAGGCAATTCGTTCTAAAACCGCACACAGACACGAATTTTACGAGAACGCTGCAGAAGCTGTAAAACTCAAGCACATAACAGTTACTAATCTGGGATTTTTACTGACGATATTGAAACATATGCGGTTTTGCTCAGTTGTGCATTTGAAGTTGTGTTTGCCATAACTCTACGACAAGACATAAATCTGCGGTTCTCTCTTGTGCATTTTAATTAAAACGCGTGAGTACAGGTGCATTTTTGTACACGTCAAAGGCTTATATCAAATTGCGAATTATAATAGTGAAAAATTGGATTCTGTAGAAACTGTTATTGTGTTAATTTCAATAACGAATTTATCTTAGTTTTAATGTTGTATTGTAATTGAATCGTTCTTTAAACAAAATTGACTGACAGTTAAATTTATTTCTCATTGTTACCGTTTTATTATTATTGCTGCATGCGTTCTCAGAAACGAATTATGATATGGAAACTAAACAATGATCTTTTTTCTACAAGAGGTTGGTGACCACGAACGGCTTCATCCAAATATTAGAGAAGTTTTAATTTTACATTTCAAAAACGACGAGAAAGTATTAAAAGTTGTCAAATTTTAACGAATTCATAAAAATAGAAATGAAGATTTATAATTACCCATATTGATCAGCAAAAAAAACTGGACGCAATTTATTAGCAAAGTAAATAAGTTTGTAAAACAAAATTTTTAATGTTAGTTTGAAGTACACTGCCGCATAAACAAATTGGGCACCGTTTTGATAATTTAGGCAAATAAGTTCATGAAAAGTAAATCAAAGTTTTAAATTGTATTTAAATAAGAAAGGTTGGGTCTTATGCACGACCATATTGTAATCATTTTTAGCGCCCCCTGCCGATTGATAGTCGAACGAATTGATTCTCAGATAACTAGGATTTAATACATATGCAATTTTAATTCATTTTATCCAATGCAATAGATCAATTAGTATATTGTTTTCTAAATAAGAGAGGCCGCTACTATGCCACCATTTTAAGAAAACTCTTGTTTCGACTTTCTTATTTTTTAAAACACAATTTTCAAATTTGAATCGACATAATAATGCAAAACATTGCTTATTTAACCAAATAGCTATCTTCACTAATAAGAAATATTCAATCTTTTGTTAGGAGACTCTAACCAAAATGAATTTGTATATTAATATCAATGAATCAATTAATGTGGTCGCTTTCTTTTGTCTAGCAGTGTACATAACTGCTATAGGAAGGTCCATAAGTTGCCTTTCACATAAACGAAAAAATCCACTACGTATAATAACACCCAAAAACCAATTTTAAGATTTTTTGTGTTTTTATTGGACTAGTTAACACATTAAGTAAAAATTAATGACTTTTAAATGAACTCGGTTACTCTTCTTTTCGTAAAGGTCAAAGCCGATTCTACCGCAGCACCGAACGTAAATATCAAAGAGATTGTTCGCTTGCACCGATCAATTGCGGAGAATGTATTTAGAAACGAGTTTTTAATTAATTTTGATTTGCACGAACGCTCAGAAATGAAGCAACACTTCCTTATAGCAAAATGGTATTCGAATGCATGACAAGTGCAAGTGCGAATTTATTAGATCCACAGCTGTCGCAGTGTATTTTAAAAAAAATTTAGACGTTCCCTCGAATGCCATTTGCACTTCCTTAAACGACTTCTTATGCGTTTCCTGATTTAAATGCGCTCGCCTATTTAAAAAAAAATGTTCGTACGATTCAAAATTGGGTTGCATTTTCGGACGCGAAGATTTCAAAATTCAAGAATGATGAACTTAGTTCTATAATCAAACAATTATCGCGAGAATTTTTCTAGAAACAAGTTCGATCGAATAAATGAATATAAAATGGCCTTATTATGTTGATGGACCTCGAATTGGCCATTATAAAATAAAATTGTTAAAAGCGGTTTTATGAGGAAACGAATTTAAGTATCCAACAGCTCGTAAATTTCGGGCAAACTTTTATTGTATACGAATAATAAAAAAAGGTCCATAAACAAATTTCACAGAATCTTGTAGTGTCAAGCAAAAATGTAACACAGATGGTCCAGATGTAAATTATCTATGATAGGAGTTGGCGGATAAAAGCCATTCTGTAATATTTTTATGTTCAAGGGCAAGCTTAACTCATTCATAAGCACTTGGAGGAAAACTAGATCAATTAATTGGGACGAAAAATAGGTCAATTTAATGTTTAAATTACGAATGACCCCATTTCGATTCGTGTCATATAAAAATATACTGCTCATCGATATTCGACGATTGATCTAGAATGTATTTTAGCATTTATACTATTTCCATGTAGGTACCTTGCGTATTTCGCGCACAGTTAAACCGCTATTTTTGTGACATATTGCATAGAGGAAATGTGAAAAGATTTAATAAATCACTCACCCTTGATTTGGGGGTGTGTTTTAGTCCTATGGCTGGTTGACTCCTGTTGCTCTAAAATAAAAACAATTATTAGTTTATTACCGAGAGATTCTTAAAATATGCCGCCAAATTTTACATAGAGTATTTCCCAAAATGTGAGTCGCGGCGCCCTGGGGAGTCGTAGGGCTATCCTGAAGGCATCGCGCGACTTATAATTAAATAAAAATAACAAATAAATAAATTAATTTTAATGTCTGCTAGAGCAACAAACAAATATGTTCTTTTAGAAGGGCGTCGCAAAAGAATTACAACCTGTAAAGGAAGTGGCAGTAGAAAAAAGATTGGAAACCCCTGGTTTATAGCCTTGAGACTATGCTAAATAAATTTGGTGATTCTTATTTTTTTTTAAAGAAGATATAAAGTGCTTTTAAACCCAATGCTTTTCCTTCTTGTTTAAAAAATTTGAAAAAATGTTTGATACGGTTATTGTTAATTATATTAAGTAATATTTATACACGTTATTGTTTATAGTCCTGAGACTGCAAAATAATTTTGGCGTTTCTATATTTTTTTTTAGGGGAGATATAAAATGTATTTCATTCTTATGTTATTGCTTCTCTTTAAAATATATGCCTTTGCTTCTAATTTAAAAATTTGAAAAATTGTTTAATACGGTTATTGTTAATTATAATAAGTAATATTTATACACGTTATTATTTATAGTCATGAGACTCTGTAAAATAAATTTGGAGATTCTATATTTTTTTTTAAGGGAGATATAAAATGAATTACATTCCCATGTTTTTGCTTCTAAGTTTAACTTTGAAAAATTGTTTAATACAGTTATTGTTTATAGTCTTGAGACTCTGCAAAATAATTTTGGCGTTTCTATATTTTTTTTTAGGGGAGATATAAAATGTATTTTATTCTTGTTATTGCTTCTCTTTAAAATTTTGGAATATTGTTTAATACGGTTATTGTTAATTATATTAACTAATTTTTCTACACGTTATTGTTTATAGTCCTGAGACTGTTTAAGTTTAAATTATTACACAATTGAAAGGTCACTTTAAAATTTGTGAGGTTACAGGTCCTATGCAATGCTAAGCATTGAATATTCGAAATCCATATAACAAATCAATTAAAACATATAGACATGTTGAAAAATATCAAATTTACCAGCTAATAATAATATATCATCCCTTAATAATCAATCAATGCAAAATATCTGAAATTAATGAAAAAATATAGTTTCGGTAAATTTCACACAGTAACCTATGAAAACCATGCATATAGCCATAAGCCCTATAAATGATTTACTATTTTACTAATAATTTTAAATGTTCTCACCAATCCTTTGCAATCAATCGAAAGGCTACTATTTAATTGTACTTTTAGTCACTTTTCACAATGTTTAAACCATTTTAAATAAAACTAATTGTATAAAATTCGTATGCAAAGCGCGACGATACATTCACATGACAGATGGAATGAGCGCCTCAAGCGGCCGGCGCGAAACAACACAATGCATAGCACTCTATGTTTTAAAATAATCTAAATGGAATTTATTATTTAAACGAACGCTACCTTCATATTTAAACAAATTAGATATAAACAACAATAAAAATTACAAATAAATTCGATTCAAAAATAATAGTAACTCGTGTTAATCTACATTTTGGATTCGATTTATTTTTTGTGTCCCAATTATCTTTAATCTTGGATTAGTATAAATAATTTGAGGTTTCCGAATGACTGTTTTTAATGTAAAATTATAAATTTGGACATTCTATATTTTTTTTAAGGGAGATATATAGTGCATTTCAACCCTGTGCTTTTGCTTCTGTTTAAAAAATTTGAAAAATTGTTTAAGACGGTTATTGTTAATTATATTAAATAATATTTAATTTATACACGTTATTGTTTATAGTCCTGAGACTGTTTAACAAAAAATTTGGAAAATCTTATATGTATAACTTTAGAGTAATCACCTTAAAATAGAAAGCGCAATGGCCAGTCAATTTTGAGAAAAAGGCCTTTAAATATTCAATACCGCTTATATACAATAAGTTTTACGTTCTAAAAACACCGCATTGTAAGTCCTACGAACCAGTATTTCTGGGTTCTAAACTGGTCTCGCTTATTTTTTCAAATTATTATTTTAAACAAATCTATTATTTACAATTATCATTAATTTAATATAAAAAATTGTTATTTAAAAATTTAAGTAGGTATTACAGGATATTTAAAATAAAGATTAATAATTTAATTTTTCAAAATACAAAATAATAGGTAAGTATAATAATAATAGTTATAAACAGCGCTTATAATTAGTAAAAGTTTACGTTGTACTGTTATTCAATTTTACAAATATTTTCGATTACATAAAAGAACCAGCATGATAATTATCATAAAACATTGAAAACAATAAATGTTATCACATCTAGAACAATTAATAAAGACGACTACTTGCAAGAGCAATGTTCTATAAGCAAATCGATGAAACAACATTTAAAAAGATTTATCTATATTCCGATAGCTGAGGAGCGTACAAAGCATATCAAATAATTTTATCCAAAATTGGCGAACTTAATTGATGATGAACTATTGATTGTATTTTAATACAGTCTTCTCGAGAATTAATTTCACGACTATGTTCAATTAAATAAGCAGAATTTTGTAATCGCTTTATTAGATTTTTTTACCTGTCCAAAAAAATAGACGTCACAAGGTTGAACAAGTGGAGTACACTTTGGAGGGATAACTTTAATTGTACAAGTAGGCAATTCATCATTCTGGTTCTTGCATGTAATCGAAAATATTTGTAAAATGGAATAACAATACAACGTAAACTTTTTACTAATTATAAGCGCTATTTATAACTATTATTATTATACATACTTACCTATTATTTTGTAATTTGAAAAATTAAATTATTACTCTTTATTTTAAATATCCTGTAATGCTTAAAGCCTTATTTTTTAAATAACAATTTTTTATATTAAATTAATGATATTTGTAAATAATAGATTTGTTTAAAAATAATGAATTCGAAAAAAAAAAGAATAAGCGAGACCGAGTTTAGAACCCAGAAATACTGGTTCGTAGGCGAGCACGCTCTCCACAAAGCTACTGCGGCGTTTGTAGACCATAAAAACTTATTAGTATATAAGCAGTACGGAATATTTAAAGGCCTTTTTCTCAAAATTGACTGGCCATTGCGCTTTCTTATTTTAAGGGGTGATTACTCTAAAGGTGTACTACTTATATACCGAGTTTCATCCCGAAATGAATTTTCCACCTCGTGCCTTCCCCTTGTAAGTTTAAATTATTACACAATTGAAAGGTCACTTTAAAATTTGTGAGGTTACAGGTCCTATGCAATGCTAAGCATTGAATATTCGAAATCCATATAACAAATCAATTAAAACATATAGATATGTTGAAAAATATCAAATTTACCAGCTAATAATAATATATCATCCCTTAATAATCAATCAATGCAAAATATCTGAAATTAATGAAAAAATATAGTTTCGGTAAATATCACACAGTAACCTATGAAAACCATGCATATAGCCATAAGCCCTATAAATGATTTACTATTTTACTAATAATTTTAAATGTTCTCACCAATCCTTTGCAATCAATCGAAAGGCTACTATTTAATTGTACTTTTAGTCACTTTTCACAATGTTTAAACTATTTTAAATAACACTAATTGTAGAAAATTCGTATGCAAAGCGCGACGATACATTCACCTGTCAGATGGAATGAGCGCCTCAAGCGGCCGGCGCGGTAACAACACAATGCATAGCACTCTATGTTTTAAAATAATCTAAATGGAATTTATTATTTAAACGAACGCTACCTTCATATTTAAACAAATTAGATAAAAACAACAATAAAAAAACTACAAATAAATTCGATTCAAAAATAATAGTAACTCGTGTTAATCTACATTTTGGATTCGATTTATTTTTTGTGTCCCAATTATCTTTAATCTTGGATTAGTATAAATAATTTGAGGTTTCCGAATGACTGTTTTTAATGTAAAATTATAAATTTGGACATTCTATATTTTTTTTAAGGGAGATATATAGTGCATTTCAACCCTGTGCTTTTGCTTCTGTTTAAAAAATTTGAAAAATTGTTTAAGACGGTTATTGTTAATTATATTAAATAATATTTAATTTATACACGTTATTGTTTATAGTCCTGAGACTCTGTAAACTAAATTTGGAGATTCTATTTGTTTTTTAAATATGAAGTGCATTTAAACCGTATGCTTTTGCTTCTTGTTTAAAAAATTTGAAAGATTGTTTAAGATGGTTATTGTTAAGTATATTAAATAATATTTATACACGTTATTGTTTATAGTCCTGAGACTTTGCAAAATAAATTTGACGATATATCTACATGTTGCCAATCTTGCGCAAGCGCAATAATTGATTCCTTATACGACTTTTAGCTTTGCGGCCAATTTTCGTGGAACGTATCTAGGCCGTAAAGCGAGGTATGGGTGTATTTATTTATTGCTCTAGCAGATATTAATATTAATTAATTTATTTGTCATTAAAAGAAAATGTTTTAAAGACTGATATAACTTAAATTTCCTAATTTTTTTTGAAGCACATATGTTACATACAAAGCACGTTGTACTGAAGCTGCCTATAAGTTAAGGCACATTTGCGTTAAGTAAAGGGGCGGAGTTTATGTATTGATTTTTCACGAAGCCTTCAAAGTATTGATTTTTCACGAAGTCTGCAAAGTATTGATTTTTAGATTTGCCAAACAGGTAGTTACATGTTCAAAAAATTTCCAGTGGTTGCGTTATAAGTGGAATTTTGGGAACCGCTGCCCTAGCACATCACATAAATTTAAGAGGACTACACGAATTGAAATTCGGGTTAATTACGCGGATAACGTTATTCAGTTGTAATTGTAAAACAAATTATGCGACCCTCACGCTCAAAGGAAATGTCGGAAAGGTGTGCGATGTTTGTTAGTTAATTAATACTCAATTACACCAAATTATCGTTAAAATAACTTTACTAGAGAACGTTTAGTATTGTAAACTCAATTACCGATGGAAAATTGGCCCATTGTGTGTTTGTTCTAGAAAAATAATTACCGTTCTTCGAACGTCGTTTTTCTTTATGTCTCGGGAAGGAATTTTCGAAAGAAAATGTATTACGATTGTGTGTTGTTCGACCAAATTATCTATTCTGAAATTTGGATTTAATACATTGGTAGAAAAAAAATGATAAGTAACGGTTATTTTTTGAGGTTATGCTTCTTTTGGCGCGTTGAAAGTGAAATCATGACAGGCAACGAAAGTCGCGTGCCTTTAAAATCAAAAAATGGATTTTATATTCGAAAAACGTATTTACCATAGCAATGAGTGGAAGAGAGCGGAAAGATACGACAATCTCGTTAGTGCAAGTGAGAGGAACGATTAAAATTATTTAACTAGTTTTTCGTCTAATTCATTGGTTATAATTGTTGTGAATTATGCTTAAAACCGAGTGTGCACATTCGAGCTCAAAGTGGCACATTCCGATCTCGGGAAAATGAAGCGCGCCGCTCCGCGTCGCGCTTCATTTGCCTCCCTCGCTCGGAAATGTGCCACTTTTCGCTCGAATGCGCACATCCTCGTATTCACTGCAATTTATATTTATTTGATGCGAGAAGTTGCAGAGTATTTTTAATTTAATTTAGTAAATATCGATTTTATATTCGAAAAACGTATTTACCATAGCAATGAGTGGAAGAGAGCGAAAAGATACGACAATGTCGTTAGTGCAAGTGAGAGGGAACGATTAAAATTATTTAACTAGTTTTTCGTCTAATTTATTCGCTTTAATTGTTGTGAATCACGCTTAAAACCGAGTGCGCACGTTCTAGCGAAAAGTGGCACATTCCGATCTCGGGAAAATGAAGCGCGCCGCTCCGCGTCGCGCTTCATTTGCCTCCCTCGCTCGGAAATGTGCCACTTTTCGCTAGAACGTGCACATATTCGTATTTAATGAATTTGTCACATCAATCTTTCTCTCTTTTAAGTCACCCAATTAAATTAATTCTTATAAATTTAGATTTTATTTTCCAAAAATGTTAAAGTCACATATTTGATGCCCGATATAAATAAGGCCTGTACGAACAGAGTAGATTTACACAGATTTTATCTTCCTCCTTCAAATTTTTTTTTACATTCTAATTGACTGATGTAAGTGTGCAAATAATAAACGCGATACAAATAAATAAATAAAGTGAAAGTTTTAATTTATTTCCACTTCTTTTTTTTCTGTTATGTTGTGCGAAGCATTATTATGTTGAACTAACAACAAAATTGAAATGGCAAACTTCTCGACATACAAATGGCAAAAGAGCAATTTAAATATCAAGTACAGAAGTACCCCGGTTGGAAAAAAAACGTGTATTTAAAATTTAAATTCGCGAAAGCCATTTACATTAAAAAGTTATTTAACAACACGCGAACACAGATAGAAGACCATATAATTTATGTTCGCGTTATAACAATGCATGAACATTTAATATTCGTGAAATTAAATATTTTAATATTTGACCGGCCGGGTCAAAGTTCAGCTTGGGAAACTTTTGATCATTAATTTTGCAATTTAAAAATGCATAAAGCGCTTCATAAATTACGTAGGTATATGCAGTTGTAATTTATTGGGTTGTATTAGAAAAAAATTACCGAAGATAACTGATTCGAACAGTTAATCACAGATTTCATATTTCAAATAATAAAAACATACGTATTCTGGTGCTTTTATTAAATCGCTAACGAGGGAGCTGTTTTCAACTTTGAATAATACATTTTCATAAAAAAAATGCGATGTCATATACAGTAAAACCTCAATTATCCGGACCACAGTTATACGGATTCTTTTTTCCTGTTAAAACGGGACGCTTTGTAATCGTGCTTAAAACGAGTGTGCACATTCGAGCTCAAAGTGGCACATTCCGATCTCGAGAAAATGAAGCGCGCCGCCCGCGTCGCGCTTCATTTGCTTCCCTCGCTCGGAAATGTGCCACTTTGAGCTCGAATGTGCACACTCGGCTTTAAGCATGATTCTCCATAATTTCTGTGACAAAAAATTAGTAAATAATTTTATCATTCCCTCTCACTCGTACTTATAAGTTTGTCGTATCTTTTCGCTCGCTCCCACTCATTTGCTATGGTAAAAATACGTTTGTCGACCATATAATCGATATTTAAATTAAATTTGTAGATTAGAAAGAAAGTTTAATTACAAAAGTCGATAAATACGAGGATGTGCGCATTCGAGCGAAAAGTGGCACATTTCCGAGCGAGGAGGCAAATGAAGCGCGACGCGGGCGGCCCGCTTCATTTTCCCGAGATCGGAATGTGCCACTTTGAGCTCGAATGTGCACACTCGGCTTTAAGCATGATTCTCCATAATTTCTGTGACAAAAAATTAGTAAATAATTTTTATCATTCCCTCTCACTCGTACTTATAAGTTTGTCGTATCTTTTCGCTCGCTCCCACTCATTTGCTATGGTAAAAATACGTTTGTCGACCATATAATCGATATTTAAATTAAATTTGTAGATTAGAAAGAAAATTTAATTAACAAAAGTCGATAAATACGAGGATGTGCGCATTCGAGCGAAAAGTGGCACATTTCCGAGCGAGGGAGGCAAATGAAGCGCGACGCGGAGCGGCGCGCTTCATTTTCCCGAGATCGGAATGTGCCACTTTGAGCTCGAATGTGCACACTCGGCTTTAAGCATGATTCTCCATAATTTCTGTGACAAAAAATTAGTAAATAATTTTTATCATTCCCTCTCACTCGTACTTATAAGTTTGTCGTATCTTTTCGCTCGCTCCCACTCATTTGCTATGGTAAAAATACGTTTTTCGACCATATAATCGATATTTAAATTAAATTTGTAGATTAGAAAGAAAGTTTAATTAACAAAAGTCGATAAATACGAGGATGTGCGCATTCGAGCGAAAAGTGGCACATTTCCGAGCGAGGGAGGTAAATGTAGCGCGACGCGGAGCGGCGCGCTTCATTTTCCCGAGATCGGAATGTGCCACTTTGAGCTCGAATGTGCACACTCTGCGTTTCGCCACGATTAACAATGATCAATTTACTTTAAAAAAATTCAAGTAATTCTAAAAGCTTAGTTGCGCTCCGAAAATGTCTCCTTTGGGCTTCGCTTATTTTTCATAATTTTTTACTTTTTCATTGCGAAATTACCATGAAATTAATTTGTATTTAAATAAGAAGGCAAAAATAAAATTCTATTCTGCTATTTCTCTGAGCATTACAACAAAATATTGGTTCAAAACTTAAAAAAAAATGGTTAAAATAAATAATATAGCAGTCATGTAGCAATTAATCGTTTTGAAAAATTTATAGAATAAACAATAGGATGACAATAACAAATATTTGTTAATTCGAAGTTCAGAATATGCGAACTGGTTCTTCCAAAAAATGGTTCGCAACCAAATACCGAATATTAAAATTTAAAAGTGTATTCTCAAAATTTAGTTTTTCATAGCTAACTGTGCTTAAGATAAGAAACATATCCGTCTGATCGTCTAAAAACGAATAAAGAGTATTACGTAAACAAAATAAAATTAATCAATTTTTTTAAAATATAGCAAGTAACGTTTTAAATATAATAAATAAACTAATATACTGTTCGCGGCAGATTGTTATCTAGATCCGGCTCGAAGGACCAATGTTTTAGTAGATTGCGCTTTATTGGAGTTAAAGGTACAGAGTGTTTGTTTTAATAGTAGAAATATTGAATTTAGCCCCCATACCAATTTATTTTTCTATTGGTATGTGTTAGACAGGAGATACCAGTGGCGTCACGAAAAAATCTGTTTTAGATCACTTACTGTTTTCATACAAAACGTAACAAATTAAAAATGACAAAAAACCCAAAAAACTACAAAACCCAAAACCCGTTAGAAAGATTCACGAGTTGTCCTCGGCATTTAACCATATTCCAAATAAGCGCACAATACATTGTTGTACTGCTTCGTTTAAACAAATTAATTAGTTTACAAATTTTACTTTATAAAAACGCAACATTTGCGCGTAGATAATCAAATTTAAAACTCAGAATCAAAAATAGTACGATTTTTATACCGATCTGTTTCCCTGGACCCGTCAATGGTTCAAACCCATTGATTTATAAGAAAAACAAATTCCAGCTAAAAATATTTTTGAGATTTGTTTTTTGCATTAAAAAGTGAGCGAAATCAAACGAATCACATTTAGCATTCGTGGGCCGCCAAAACTCCAGAATAAAATCCCCCCTCCCACTACGGAAGTTTATCAACCCCGGCCTGAAAGGGAGCTAATCTTTAACATCGGGAGGGGACGAACTTGGGGTTATCCACGGTTACGTGCACGAAATTAAGAAAAACCCTACCTCCGTCCATTTCCTATTTTGCGGCAACCTGTACTCGATGCTCTGGATCTCCTGTATCTGTTTAACAGTTCTCTGCAGATCGGCCTGCAACTTCTGCTGGATCTGCTTCTGGATCACCATCTTTTGGTCCACGTCCTGACTGCTTTCGCCGGCCACCAAGCACGTCTGCCTACCTTTTTCCCTTTCGATTCGCTGCGCCAGCAGTTCCTCCAATTTCTTCGTGGTGTGCTGGAACTGACTATGAGGTATAATTGGGGTTTTAGTTTTAGGCTGCTCGGGTCGCCCATCTTCGCCTCTATCAATCAACATCTGACTGGTCTGCGCCACGCTCATCTTAGGCAAATATCTGAGGGCGGCGTCGTCGGGCCTGTCGAAGGTGTACGGCGGCGGCTTAGGGCCGCACATGTACTCGGCATGGGGCAGAAATTGCTCAAGGGCTTGGGCGCTCGCCACAAAATTCTGCCGATTCTGCATGAACGACATCCGACCTTCGTCCGGCTGCGAAGATTGCCGTTGATGCGTAAAACTCTTCGACATCTGATCTTTGACGCTCAAGGGCTTATCCAAGAGCTCCGGCTGGGAGGCTTTGCGCTGATGAGTTTTAAATTCGCCCTGTGCCGCCGCCAACATGTCCCTCTGAACGAACTCCTTGAACCCCCCCGAATCCGACGAGTTCGAATCAATCGACTCCATCTTCGTGATCGTCTTCCCCTCGAGCTCCTTCTTATTCGGATTCGCGATTATCCCGCAGCAATCGTTCCCCACGTTCGACAAGATGCTGCAGCAGACGGTGCTGGGCGAAGGCGGCCCTTTCGGCGTCGCGTCCAAAACGCCGTGCATTTCGCTGTTCCCCTTGAAATTATCACATTTTTCTTTGTAAGGCTCGTCGAGCGCCTTCTGCTCCTGTTGCAACTTTAAATAATTTGTAAATGGCTCGCAAAGTTTAGACGGTCGTTCCCTATATTCGAAATTGTGGCCCTTCGTGTAGAACGTCGCGGTTTCTTCGTGCCGAACGGGCTTATGGTCGTTCGCAGTTTTACGAGCGACCTGCGACGAAACGTCCTCTTGAACTACTTTCTGGCTCCTTAAATTAACGGGGGGCACGTATTTAGGTTTTGAGGCAATCGCTGGTTTTGGACCCGTAATTTTAGGCTTTTCAGGCTTTAGGTTTCTGCTGGCTTCCTGTTGCTGCATTTTTGTAAATTGTTAACGCAAAACACTAGTAATTTATCCCATTATGCGAGCGAGTACTAAAAAACAGTTAGATGGGGGTGAAATTTTGTGCCTACGAACGAATGGGGTCGGTTTTTTACCGTTAGGTGAGGTATCACATGTTTTTATTAGACGCACTGGTACACTGTTAAATTATTGTATAAATAAAGTGCATTTAAGAGCGGGCAGTAGTGCCACATTTATAAACAAGTTGTGAGGTTGGGGTTGACTCCCTTACACGGTATTAAGTGGCATCGTGGGCGCTTGGCGGCGCTCGACGACGCGCGGCGTCGCGTTCGATAAGGCCAAGGCAATTAAGGGATCGGAAAGGTGTTTCCACTCGTAAATTTTCGCTCCTTTTTAATGGTTTTTATTAGCTTAAAATTGTTTGTTTTGAGAAAACTAATTCGCTGTGTTGCGTTTGATTTTTGAAACGTTGCGAAAGAGATTAAAAGGGCGAATCGTAAAAGTGGTGCCTGTAAAATTTTATTCTTGGCGGTGGCGAAATATTTTTACTTGCATCGCAATACGGCGACCTGTTTACGTTCGATGTTTTTATGTTACTTTAAGGGTAATTTTAAATTCAATATGTTATTTTACTCCATACCTCGTATTTTCAATTGAATAACAAAGGTTGGTTGTTAAAATTTCAGAAACAGTCAAACTTCGGTTAGTCAAAGCTGAAAAGTAATTAAAAATTGCTTAATTTAAAAAAATTCGCGCTATTAAAGAGCTCAAAAGTAAAATACGGTAAAACGTCCAGTAAATGATCGATTTGTTGGATCGAGAAATATTTTGATGTAAAAAAATAATAAACAAATTAATAAATATAAAACAACCGTTACAGTTGAAATGATAAATTATTTTTGTTTATGAATTAATGAAAATATAATCGTAATTTGTAAAGTTAACTATAAAGATTATAAATAATTTACATTTTGAAAGCTTCGAGCGCGTTTTTCTTCCAGACTTAACATTGGACCCTGTTAATTTTTAAACGGGCTGTCAGAATCTGAAAAGTTTTTAAAGATCCGTTCACAAATAAGAAAGCTACGATTTTTCAAAATGGAAATTTAGAAAAAAATAAGTCCGACACTTCGAACCCGTTTTTCTCGAAAATTTCAAATAACACGCCTATGGTTTTTTAAGCCTATCCGAAGGCAAAAAGTCTGAGGAATCTGAATCTGTATAGTTTGTAAAGATCTCTCTACAAATAACGGCTCTAAAATTTTTTAACGTAACATTTTGTGGTAAAAAATAAACCTAAAACTTCAATCCATAATTACTCGAAAAATTAACATTGCGCCCTATGCCAATTTTGAACGTATCTTATGGGAAAAAGTCTCAAGATTTCGAATCCGTGTCGTTTTTAACGATCGAATCGAAAATGCGGGCGCTACGATTTTTTTTGTAAGTCAAAGTGTATTTTTTTCGAATTATTTAGTTTTCTCGAAAATTTTGGGGGTTAAATGCAGAGCAGGAAAGAATGGCTCCGGCTATGTCAGTTAGGGGTGCATAGAAACGTCCCGTAAAAATTTAAAGCAAATCCATTACCTAAAATTTTTTTCCCTCAAAAATACGCAAGGGGTTAATCCATATATTTTCTCGATTTTTAGTGATTTTAGGGGTTTTGAGTTAGAACCGGATTCCGACGCGTGCAGGTTAAAAACGTTTAGAAATGAAAGGATTTGACGAAATTCGCAAGGACGGCGGACTTACAGCATTTTGAAAATTAAAAATTTTAGCAAAATTTACACGTTGAAAGCTTCGAACGCGTTTTTCTCCCATACTTAACATTTGGCTCTGTTGATTTTTGGCTAATCTTATGGTCCGATAAACGGACTTTAAGAATCTGAAAAGTTTTTAAAGATCCGTTCATAAATGACCGAGCTACGATTTTTTAAAGTGGAAATTTAGAAAATATTAATTACAAGTCGGACTCTTTGGACCCGTTTTTCTCCAAAATTTCAAATGGCACGGCTATATTTTTTTCAGCCTATCCAAAGGAAAAAAATCTGCCAAATTCGAATCTCCATAGGTTTTAAAAATCCGTCCACAAATAACGGCGCTATAATTTTTTTAACGTAAAATTTTATGCTATTAAAATTAATTTAAAACTACAACCCTTAATTAACATTATGTCCTATGTCGATCTTATGGAAAAACGTCTCAGGATTCGGAATCCGTGTAGTTTTTAATGATCGGATCGAAAATCAGGGCGTTACGATTGTTTTTGTGAGTCAGAGTGTATTTTTTTCAATTTATTTAGTTTTCTCGAAAATTTTGGGGGTTCAAGGGAGAGCAAGGGAGAATGGCTCGTGATATGTCGGTTTGGGGCCCTTAAAATTTCCAAATGTGTAGAAAATTATAAAATGCTTTGACGTGGCAACAAATTTGGTGTTATTCGCATAAAAACTTGCATTAAAATAATGAAAAACAGCTTCCGCTTCAAATAATAAAAATGTGAAAGTTGTTGAGGACCCGAGTTACCAAAACTCGACTGTACTTGTACGAATCTCTCATCAATAAAAACATAAATAAAAGGATATTTAATAACACTGAATTTTTTAAAGGGATTTCGTGACGAAAATAATTAAATTTCCGAAACAGTTAGTTTTAATTCAAGGGCGAACCAGACGCTTTTAAAAGGGTAGAATTAACGAAATTTGTAATCGTCGAGCGTGGTTAATTTTTGCCACGGCACTTATGCGGCTATTACAATGTGTCCCTTCTTTTTTAAATAATAAATAAGGCAGGCTAGTTCCGATCGCAGTTTACAGATCTTTTGCATTAGTGCGCTCGGAAAAAAATACGATGTTTTTTGTATTAGTAATTCTCGAAAAAGGGCGAAAGCGTAGATGGGTTCGAATATCGTTTATCTTAATATAGCAGATGTGTCTCTAAAAGTAAAAAGCACGTAGACACAAACGAATTGTTTTATAACATATTTTTAACTGTGTTTTATTTTAGGGAATAATTTGATTTTTAATTACTAATAACGAATTTATTTTTATTAGAACGATGTTTTAAATTCTGTTTATATAAGAGCCGAGTGCGCACATTCGAGCTCCAGGTGGCACATTTCCGAGCTCATAATAAAAATGTTCATTTAAATAAAACTTTTTTATATGATACGTTTTACCTACTTTTACATATACACTGACAAACCTTCCCACCAATACCTTGACCCAAATTAATTTTTATACTGCCCCACATAATTAAACCAAATCATTGACGTGACTCGATAGAGATGATAGTTTCTTTTTTATTAAATAACAATAATTCGTTAATTAATAGTAAGTTATAAACCGACAATGGCGAATGTAATAGATTATACAGTAATGGGACAAATACCATTAAATTTTTATATAAAACATGTTCAACTGTGTACCACAATTTTCTCTTGTATTTTCTAAAAATTTTGATTTGTTCTAGAATTTCAAATAATATAATAAACTGATTTGAATAACATTAAAATGAAATATCATTATCAGATTTTCTTGTTATTCAAAAATATAGAAGTAGTGTACTTATATTTAATATGCATCACTAAAAATAATTTTTAATGCGTCAAACAAATAGTAAAAGTTACCTTAAACATAAATTTGTTGTTATTGGAAGTAGTTGTTATTTATTTAAACTATTAATCGCAATATAAAGATTTTCAAATTATTTAAATCGAAATTGTGTGAAATGTGATGTTTTACGTATGCAACACACACAGCAAATCGATTGTTGCCGTGGTAATATAACCGCCCGTATTCAGGCAGCCCACAATACACATCGTCGTAAATTGTGATCCACAGACAACAAGCATAGTAATTTCAAATTAAATATTAACTTAATTATTAATAATAACATACTATATATATTACCCAAGTAATTGAATACAACTCCCTTTAGTCACTTAAAGCCCTGCCCAAATTTTCAATTTAATAATATGAAATCAGTATTTTTAAAAATAAAACACCTCTTTAAACTCTAAAATAATAAACGAAAAAGAAAGAAATTCGTAATCAAATTTAAAACAATACGAAAATGCTATTGACCATACAGTACTTTTTGCACTACGTACAGTTAATTTTAATTGTTCATGTATTTAAATATAAAATTAATTGTTAATAATAATTCAATTTTCAAAAGCAAATGATAATGATTATTTGCATCTTTTATATATGTATTTTGATGCAAAATAATTGTTGAAAATATTTTTTGAAAAAATCGGCGCCTTTTAGTTCTATTGCAATAATATAAAAATTAATCCATTCTTATTTTTAGTACTTACTTTTCCGGACCCCCTGGTGTTTGCTGCTAATAAAGCACCTATGGCATGTTCTCGGTATTCTTTCTCCAAATGGTCGTATTGTGTTTGAATACGTCTAGAAAGAAAAAAGAATTATTGTCCCGCAAGAACAAAACCGTTCATTATATCACACACAAAAAAAAACACAAAAACGAAAAATATAGGCCCTTTAAACTTCTTATCTATTATACTATATTAAGGTAAGCGTGAACAGTATAAATTAGTTGTATTTTAATTACCGTATTTAAATTTTTATAATAACACATTCTTGAATTTGTAATCTTATTGCATGAGAAGTAATTTGTAGCACGCATTGTGTTAGAAAAATCTTTTTTAGTAATCTTATAATATCATATTAAATGCTACATTAAATTTGCGCTCGTCGGTTACGTAAATCTTTATGTGCGGTTCAAAAGGTTAATTATTTCAGTAAAACATCAAATATCGTGCCCGTTAAGCGTTCCTTTTACTTCTTCCGAAATTTATGCCGATCTTTAAAACATATTATCTAATGGACGTCAATTCAAATTAGATAATGCATCCATTTCTGAATGCAGTCCATTAAGCTAATTAAAATTTAAAGGCGCGACCGCCCAAAACAAATTTGTGCGCGGAAGGCTGCAATAGGGTTGATAAATAAGTTTTAGGTGCACGAAAATACCTAAAGATTTAATATGTACCATGAAATACGGAATATTCTCGCAATCGACTTTACTAATGTTGTCCTTGTCATGTACAGTTAAACTTTATTCTATTCAACACCCTCTAAACCACTTATAGTGATCGAGCTATTCCAAGAGACCTTACCAACATCAACCTTGAATTTTCTTTCAACCGTGCAGCACCAGATTTTATCTCTTGAATAGTTCGATCACTATAAGTGGTTTAGAGGTGTTGAACAGAATAAAGTTTAACTGTACGTATAGAAAAAAAACGAAATCAAAACCAAAGTTTGTTTTCCTATTTCGTAAAATGCTAAAGTCGTATTGTACAGGAAATTATGGGTTATTTACTTTTCTAATAAGTCACCCCCCACCACCTATTCCCGGCTCTGACAACTAATCGTAAACACCCTGTATTTTTGGTCAAAATATTCTGTTTGCTTAAATTCTTGTCAATAAATGTAATCCGGCCCTTTACGTGCCCACTAATTATAGTAAAAAAAAAATATTTCGTACGAGACGAAGCTCATCGACCTTTATAAATGCCAAATTAAAAAAAAAAGCAAATTTGAAACTCGTTTACAGATCTGTTTTATGTAATAATAATACTTACGTAATGGCAACTAAGAGTTCTTGTTTTTGATATTCCTTAGCCTTAATGGAACCACCTTCTTCCAAAGCTATTTGCAATTCCTTCTGCAGGACGGACAATTTTCGGCGTTCCGCTTCCAACAAGAGACTGGTGACCTAAAATTAAAATATGGACAATTACTTTCGGCAGCCCACAAAAAAAACACGCATAATTACGACCGAAGTTTACGAAATCGTTTAATTGGTGCCGCTTTATTGCGCCAAAAAATACACCATTTAAATTAAATTAAAGCCCCCGCGAGCCATAGTAAATAATAATAATTTTGATGTCGCCAATTTGTTAACAATTTAATTTTTTGGAGACTTTTTTCGTTAAATTTTCCACGAAAAGAAAATATGGATTCGATTTGGCAAATAAAAGAATGCGTTCTAATTTTTAATTTTTTTTTTTGGCAAAGCAATATTATTAATATTATTATTATTATAAAAGTTGTCTTACAGTTATGATTAAAATTGCGTAACGCGTTCAATTCGCCGTGTTCGAGTGCAATTCAAAAAAAAACCTTGTCAAATTCGACAGTCGAAATTTTAATAAATAATGATCGGGTGTAGCAACAAAAGCTAAGGTTTAATGTTGAATCGTTTCGCGCGTTTGCGCAACTTTCATTGTGAACTTTGAAAATATCACATTCGTTCATTCACAAGCGTTCAATCAACTTTTCCTCGCTGATTGTCGGTGTTATTTTAAAATGCAGCAAACTTTATTGTTTTTTTAACTCGACTCATTATTCAATTATGCAAACAGAGATCTTTTGTATGTACACGAATGTTGCACGGATAGTTAATTGTTGTTTGTTCTTCGGTTAAATGAAATTTTAATGAGATGTTCGTTTTTTTATCGGATACACAAGTAATTTTTCGATAAATTTGTTTAAAAACGGATAGATTTAGTGTTTCCGGCAATTTTTAATTAAAAACTTTTCAGAAAACAGCGTTAATTGTGGCGAATCGTGCTTAAAGCGGAGTGCGCACGTTCGAGCTCAAAGTGGCACATTTCCGATCTCGGGAAAATGAAGCGCGCCGCTCCGCGTCGCGCTTCATTTGCGTCCCTCGCTCGAAAATGTGCCACTTCTCGCTCGAACGGCGCATCCTCGTTTCGTTGACATACTTGCACCGATTTCAGCTATTCAACGACAGGTGGCACTACACAACATCGTTAACACGGAATTAACGACATTTGTTGTTGTATGACAAAAAGTAGCATAGCGCATTATACTATTGTTTAAATAAAAGATAACATTTTTGCATTGTTTTAAAAAATTAATCTAATTAAATCTGGCGCTCTTAACACACCAATGAGGAGCCCTTAGAATATAAATTAATACCGTCTAGTCTCGATCTGGATAATTTTAAATTACAGCCTTTTCTTTTTAATAACGTTTCGAATAGCGAATTAATGAATAAGATAATTTGTATAAAAATTGCCTAAGTACACTCAAAGTTTTATAAGTTGAAACCGAGGAAAAACCGACAATAATGCGAGTTATCACAAAGTACCTGAAAAATCAGATAATTGTATTTTTTAAAAGGCCATTTAAAAATTGTTCGAATGCCGCACTGGTTTAATGAAATTTTAATAAGATATTCCCATTTATCGGCCATACAGGTAATTTGAAAACAACCAGCACATGACACAGGAAGTTAGTGATTTAATAAATGACACTCTTTACGTGATGGAATGAAGACATATTTTCTCCGTTTTTAGGACGAAGAACCCATAATTATTATGTCATTTTAAAGATGTTTTGCAACAATATAAGCGATAAAATATTAGTGATCATGCAATCCTCGCGTACATTTACTTCGAGGTCTAAAAAGTAATAATTGAAACAATTTACAGCGTTGGACTTCACTTATTTGGCTGGAAGAATCCATTTATTTGAATATATTTATAAATAAATAAATATCTATTTTACAGAAATAAATATGATATATTTCTGGCAAGTAAAGCAAATATTTGTGGGAAATGTACCGAATTTGTTGCCGCTCCCTATATATTCGACTCGTGTGACTTTTTTGGGCACACCGCGTCGATCGCGTCTTACCGCCTAAAATAACCCTCAAATTTCATGGCACCGGTTGCAAAGTTATTGTGTTGAATCACTATTAACCCGATTAATTAATAAAGCATTGATAATTAAAATTTTGGGAACTCGAAAGAGTAATACCCAGTCTTAAGGGTAAGTTACAAAAGTAATATTTTTAATAACAGTATGTTCTATTCTTTTTCAATCCTTTGTGCATTCCTAACCTTCATCAAATAATCGAGTTTCTTGTTAAAAAATATAATTCTATAATTTAGTACTATGTTAATCCATATCTGATTTATTTTTTGTCTAAATTGTTTACTATATTAATTTATTAACTTGATAAATAATTAAACAATTTTATCGACGATATTTGTTAATACCCATTTTGAATTTTGTTATATAAAATACAACATAGAGCTAATTTTTGAAGATTAAGTGTTTACGACAGTTACAATAATTATTTCTCACAAATAAATCGTTTGTTTACCACAAATATATCATGTATTTGACGCAATTACATTGCTCAAATATATTACAGTGAAATCTCGTATACAAGGGCACATTTCGGGCGACCAACCGAAGGCATTGTATTGTAAAAGGGATAACTTCTCTTTTAAGCGATTTTTAAATTTTAGCAGGCAACGGAAGTTGCGCGTACAGCTAACGAAAATTCAACAATATGAAGTTAGCCGTCTAAAAAAATAAATTAATTCTTGTGAATTGTGCTTAAAATCGAGCGTGCGCATTCGAGCTCAAAATGGCCCATTCTGATCTCGGAAAAATAAAGCGCGCCGCTCCGCGTCACGCTTCATTTGCCTCCCTCGCGCGGAAATGTGCCACTTTTCGCTCGAACGCGCACATCGCCGTCTTTATTTCATTTGTATACTTTATCCTACGCTCCTTCAAATCAAAAATTGTATAAATATCGATTTTATATTCAAAAGATGTATTTACCCATAGCAAGGAGTGGGAGAGTGCAAAAAGATACGATAATCTTGGTAGTGCAAGTGAGAGGGAACTATTAAAATGATTCAATTAATTTATTGGGTTAAATTATTGTCAATTGTGTTTAGCGCCGGGTGTGCACATTCGAGCTCAAAGTGGCACATTCCGATCTCGGGAAAATGAAGCGCGCCGCTCCGCGTCGCGCTTCATTTGCCTCCCTCGCTCGGAAATGTGCCACTTTTCACTCGAATGCGCACATCCTCGTCTTTATTGAATTTATTATGGCAAACTCATGGAATTGCCGCCATTCCGCAATGACTCTAAGAGTTAGGCCATATTTTCGCGAGTGACTTCGAAGTTGTATTAATAATTAATAGATGGCGTCACTTGTTAATTTAAAATTGCATTACAATATGTAATTTGTGAACAAAACAAATAATTGTAGTTTACTTGGTTTGGTTTTTATTAAATTTTAAAATCTTTTTGCCGGGCCTTGTATATAAATCGTGTAATAGATAATTTCCATTAACGGGACACTTTCAGTAATAGGTCAATAATTGGGCGACGAAAGGGGGACCGCTTGATAGAGATATCCTGTATACCGAGTGTTTTATTTAAAGTGCCACAAGCTTATAACTCCTAAACTAATCAAAATTTAAAAAAAAGTACAAGTATAAAAGTGTCTTTAATTTATTAGATCTATATAATGGCATAAATATAAATTTTGTTTTACTTCAGGTTTAACCGGAAACGGTGTCAACTTCCTTATCTTAAATAGAAGGGTATTTATTTTTTTTTATAATTGGATAGAGCTCGTCGAGAGCTTTCCAAATATATACAACAAGTGACCATTTTCTCAATAAAAATTTTTTTTTTTTAAATAAATTTCTATTTCAAAATGTGGTGTTGCAATAAGGTGCCACAAGCTTATAACTCCTAAACTAATCAAAATTTTAAAAAAAGTACAAGTATAAAAGTGTCTTTAATGTATTTGATCTATAGAATGGCATAAATATAAATTTTGTTCTACTTCCGGTTTAACCGGAAACGGTGTCAACCCCCTTATCTTAAATAGAGGGGTATTTATTTTTTTTCATACTTGGATAAGGCTCGCCGAGAGCTTTCTAAAAATGTATCACAAGTGACCATTTTCTCAACAAAATCTTTAAAAAAAGAAATCGGTATAAACGAAAACGTATAGCGTAAACGTATAATTATATCAGAGATTGTTTTTTTATACATTTGTACATAGAACGTATAAATTAAAAAAACTTTTCTACTAGCAGGTTTTTTTTAAATTTTTATTAGCTTAGAACTTATAAGCTTGTGACACTTTACTGGAACCCTACAATTTGAAATAAAAAATTATTTTTTATGAAATTATTTATTAATCAAATAGTAACTTGTTATACATTTTTGCAAAGCTCTCGACAGGCTCTATCCAATTATAAAAAAAATGAATACCCTTCTATTTAAAATAATAAAGTTGACACCGTTTCCGGTTAAACCGGAAGTAGAACAAAATTTATATTTATGCTATTGTATAGATCAAATAAATTAAAGACATTTTTATACTTGTACTTTTTTTGAAATTTTGATTAGTTTAGGAGTTATAAGCTCGTGGCACTTTAAATAAAACACCCGGTATATTTGACTCAAATAAATATTTATTCGGCCATAACCAAATGTGCGATACCTTTGGCCACAATAAATATTTTATATTGTTAGGTTATGTAACACATTCTTCGTCGTAATTTCAAAATGGGTGCTTAACAGCAAATATTTGATGCCGAAATACTGTCCTACATAATCTGCATTTCTTATCGATAAATGGAATTCGACATCACTCAAGGATACATAGTTTTAAGAATAGTTGTAAGCAACATTTATAACCAAATAAGTAAGTTTGAAACAAGAATTATAACTATATATAGTATTTGAAATATTTGACTCAAATACAGTCGAACCTCCATAACTCGAATTATTTTTAGTTTCCCTTTATCTTCGACTTATAGAGGTTCGACTGTAATCCTTTTTTTCTGTGCACCTACAGATTTGAAACCCGCAACTTAGACAATTTTCTATAATTATATTTTTTAAGGGACGTTCTACGATATAGTTTAAGTTTCTACAATTAAAAAAAATTCAAAGCACCATTGCTGGGCGAAAGATAATTATCATGACCAAATCGAATTCGTCCTGAAAAGTCTAGTTTCAGTTTCGTAAACATTTAAAGGAAATCATCCTCAAAGAAATACGATTCGATGTAACATTTTTTTTCGTAGAATAAATTCTCTAATTTAAATCGGAATCAAAATACAATCGTTCGAAACAATTACCTATTTTTTTTTTTCATTAAAACCACATTTCAATAAAATTAAGCTCCGGAGCCTCAAAAAAAAATTAAACCAAGTTAATTTTTCATTATTCGGATTGCACTTCGATGACCAGTTCCACATTTACAAACACGAAGCGTCAAATAAATCGACAGGAAAATCACACGTGCGCTTCGCTTCTTTCGATAAATAAAATTTATTAACAGATTAGTTATGGTTGATTAATTAATCCATCATTATTTATGATATACAACGCGAAGCGTTGAATAAAGTACAAAACCTTTAATTAAAGATGCCCAACCCATTTCCTTCGCATGCATGAATTTCTGTTGACTTGTGCCATTTTCGTATTGTAATTTTTCCGAGCGATTGCTCACCGTAATAACGAAGAACAAACTTCCATTTACCTTTATGCTTTTTTAATACCCTTAATCTATGTGATTTAAGTACAAACATATTTAACCGCAGAACAACATCTTGACCTATAAAAGCGAACGCGATTGTTATCGTCGAATTTATTTAAGCGCCGCATAGAAAATGGATCGAAAAGCATTTAGTTCTATTAGAAAATTGGTTGGAATTACTTATCAATACCCACATTACATTTTTTTTTGTTCGAAGTGTAATTAAAAGTATAAATAACTTTTTTTTTCAATGAAATGTACGGATTAAGTGGCAATTTTTAGTGACAAAATTAATCCGCGTCAATTATCTTAGAAATAGTTTAAGTATTTTAGAAAATGCTTTGAAAACATTGCAAATACAGTAGGAGCCCCGTTATGCGGGGCTCTATTACCCGGGGTTCCAATCAACCGGGGCCCCGAGCGCTCGATTCGTTTTTATAAGGAGTTCTTTATTTTTAACACCATTTGTTAAAAATACATATTAATATTTTTGTATACAGTAAATCCTCAATTATACGGATTCGCGATTATCCGGATTGTCAACAGCGTTCGGACTCGTTGCGAAAATTAAACCTTGGTATTTCTTACTAATTATTTTATTTTGTATTTCGCATTAAACAGTGTTTTTTTTTTGGCTTTGTTGATTTTAAGATAATGTGCGACTGTTTTACTTAGTGATTTATATTTGTTGCGTTTTTTGTAAACATATACATACCGAAAAAAGTTTTTTCCTGTTAAAACGGGACGCTTCGTAATCGTGCTCAAAACGGAGTGTGCGCATTCGAGCTCAAAGTGGCACATTCCGATCTCGGGAAAATGAAGCGCGCCGCTCCGCGTCGCGCTTCATTTGCCTCCCTCGCTCGGAAATGTGCCACTTTTCGCTCGAATGCGCACATCTTCGCATTAATTGGATTTGCCTATATTATTACTTTATTCTTCGATTCAAAACATTAAAAGTCGAATAAATTAGATCTATTTTTTGTTTGGAAAAAGTTAGATATTTTATCCCTTTTGATAAATTATAATGGTGCTCTTCCGCACGCCTAATTTTAACGAGCTTTATAAAAATTTTTTTCAGGTGCACATTCGAATGTTTACTAATTCGCATTTTTGATTAATTAAAATTGTATATGATTCAAATTTTCTGAAGTGGGCCACTAAAAATCCACTAGTTGATTTTTATATCATCTTTTGCAGATTGTTGAAGGTTTATATTTGACATATCCAAATATTTTTGGGTAATTTTTATTGTTGTAAAAATTATAAACAAATCAGTTGTAAGGCACATTTTGTATGCACTGTTGTAATTAGATTTCATTTATGGATTAATTCAATTTTTAAATATATTTATATGTTACATAGGGGGTGCATCAAAATTTTAGAATGACTTGGGTGGGGTATGTTAAAAAAAGGTTGAGAAATAAGAGTCAAAATTCGGAAAAAGTTATAGTATTTTTTTTTCATGTACGATGAAGCCTCCCATCTAGTCTAGTTTAAAAGTATTAAATTAGAAATGTGGTTTTTGGTAAAAATACCGTACTGTAATTTTTAATTAAGGGGGTATTCTGGTCTAGAAAATTGAAAAAATCGATTTTTTGCATATTTTCAAAGCTTAGACTTTCAAAAATATGCTCTTAAAAGGATTTTTCAAAATTCGAATTATTTTGGGAGATACAGCGGATTTTGTGACGTGGCATCTAACCGGCCGAGCGGAGTGATCGCACAAAAAGCAGGCAGAACAGCTCGTTTAGAAGAAAGAACTTCTCAAAATATCAATTTTGAGAAAGAAGAAGGTCAATGTATGGATATGGGATCGCCGATTAATCCAAAGTGAGTATTAAATATTATTATCTGACAGTGAGTTATTCTACTGGAAATCTTTCTCAAACTTCAAACGCGTTTTTCTTAAAACTCCTTTTGTTGAGGTGGTTGACACGATATCTCAAGTTCTCTCTGACCGATTCCTTTGAAATTTTGTGAGAATCTTCTGTATACATCTTTTTATCACCTGGACCTTGGATTTTGAAAAATTTTAATTCTAAGTATTTTTAAAAAATTCGTAAAGGTCGAAAAACAGGGGTAAAAAATTTTTTCAAGTGGACGCCATTTTGTGAATTTTTTTTTTTTTGGCCGAGGTCCAAGAGATAGCGACATCTTTACTGATTAAGAATTTTTTTTATTTGTTTGATTTAGATCACTACAAGGGTTGGAATCATGTCAACCAGGGAGCACCGTTTGACTGGCAACCCCCACTTCACCGGCCTGTCAGTGGATGAATTTTTGACTTTTTTTTTAATTTTTTATATACTTCAAAAAACAATAAATATTATATAAAAAAATAGATATTAAAAATGTTTTTAATTTTTTTTTATCCTAGTTTGAAAAATACCCAAAAAGTAGGGCTCTAGACCAAAATACCCCCTTAAAAGAAAAGCGAAAAGTGGTACATTTAGTTCAGTTTGTTTTAATTAATATTATTTGTAAGAGAGAAGAATAAGATAGGCAAATTTAATTACTAAGGAGTATGTGCACTTTTAAGCGAAACCTTTTTACGAATAGAAAATCTGGATTTGAAGGATTTGTTATTAATATAGTCGAATCCAATTAACACGAAGATGTGCGCATTCGAGCGAAAAGTGGCACATTTTCGAGCGAGGGAAGCAAATGAAGCGCGACGCGGAGCGGCGCGCTTCATTTTCCCGAGATCGAAAATGTGCCACTTTTCGCTCGAATGTGCGCACTCGGTTTTAAGCACGATTTTTTCTATACATTCAATTAACGGAATTTTCGACTATCCGAATGAGGTACAACGATAATTAGTCCGGATAATCGAGTTTCCACTGTATATATATATATATTGTAAATTAATGTAAAACGTTTGTTTCTTAATAAAAAAGATATCGTTTACACAGTTTCTCTTAATGAAGATTCTTAACTAGCACATTAAAATTATCATTCGTTTATCTGAGGTTTTCGATTATCCGTGATTCCCCCTTCCCATCATCGCCCGGATAATGGGGCTCCTACTGTATTGAAAATAGAAATAAATATTGAAAATATTAGAAATGCATATACATATTTATATTTGACAGAAACCCTGTGAAATAATTTAAAAATTCTTAAAACGAAAAAGAATATGCCTATATCAATTTCTTTCTATAAATGTACAGTTTGAATATACAATTCATATTTGTAATAATAAATAATAATGATTAACTAATTAGAAGACATTTAAGAGAAAAAGTGGTAGCCGAATGCCAAAATGTTATTTCGATACTTGAAAGATATTTAACAAATTCCCCACTACTAACAAGTGAAATAATGCGTAATTAACTTCAGGTAAACTGGTAAAAAAAAATAATGAGTTCGCCTTAATTAACCTCGTTAGCATATCTGAAAAATTACACAAGTATATGTGTCCTAATTAGATTAGTAGAAAAGTATAATTAGAAGGGTTGTTTCTAACGTTATTCTCGCAAAAAGAACCGGTATCGATTATGTGATTAAGGAGTTCAGAATAAAACTCGATGCAGATAAAAATCTTGATGGCGATATTTTAGAATTACCATACCGCATTATTAGCAGAAAAGAAAAACTACAAAAGAAAAATGTTCAGTGCCGGTATTTTAAACCACGAAACGGTTACTTGGCAACCGACACAAACACACACGCATTGATTTACCCCACGAAACCGGTTAGAACCGGTGGAAATAATCGATAAAGCACAATGTTTAGGCTACAGCCGGGAAAATCAATTTTCCTATTGACAGAAAGAAAGTTTAATGAATGCCGCTTAGACGAGGCACACTTTGATACTCAATTATAATCATTAAACACCTACCCCGGCCGTTTAATGATACGACTAATGTTTGTTTGAAGCCCATTAGAAACATTTATTTTGATTTCTGTTTGCGTACGTTTGATTCTCTAAAAATGTGTTTTTCTACACAACATTTATTTTTTTTTATTATAACCCAACAACTAACATTTATAGTGGTGGCTCGCAAGTTCCATTCACAAATTGTGATAACATAGTTGGCAGTAACAGTTTTGCAGGAATTGATACATAAAAGATGCCTCTACAGGGTGACATATTTTAAATTGAAAAAAACTTTATTATAGTTCACTATTTTGCCCCTTATTGTAGGTTTGATTTCAATTAATTTGCAATTTTTTTTATACTATATATTATCAGTTTTGGGCAAAGCAAAATATGTCACCTTGTAGTCCTATCTTCCATTTGTCTTTGCCTATTTTTTTTTAAGAATACAATAGTTGTGGGGAAAAATGGGAATGGAACTATCAGAGGTTTAAATTCTCCTCGATATTAGGCCACCCATTTCTCTCGGGCCGCGGCCTTAAACGTGTAGACGCGGCTTTATGGACGACGGAGGTACAATAATTAATTTAGTTTTTAAGAAACAACGGAACTGTGTATCTACCAAGCATCGAATTTCACGTTTCTGTGACATTTAATTCTAAATATCCTTGTAAAGCAAAAACGATATCGATGAAGACATTTAAAAACAATAAAATGAAGATATTAATTATATTTATAATAATCGCTATAACTTTTTCAGAACTTAAAGTATAAAGTGACTGGGTCATTATTTATGTGTGTTTTTAATTTATTATTATTATTATATGTATTTTTAATTTATGCAAAACTAAAAATAAATGAAATAAAACATCGCTTAAAACCGTTAAGTGTAATTATTTGACTCTATGTTACATAACAAGTCGAGCATAAATTTACCAAAAGAATTACCGATTGCTTGGCCAAAATTATGTAAATAATATTAATTAGAGGTGCTCTAATAATTATAAACGAAGCACTGTGAAATATTAAGTAATGCGTTTGGCTACGGGTCTTAAGCTTCGCCATTTGTTCCTCGATAAAAACCAAGTCCATATTTGTAATTATAATTGTTTCAATTAATGCTAATTTCTTAGCTTTTTGTTTTTTTGTTAATTGCCGATTCACTTTTGAGTGCGAAACAATAGTTAGGTAATATTATTTGAAATGCTTAGTGCTGTTTATAAAAACTATCTCTTTTTTTAATCTTGTTTTCGAATTTACATTTAGATGTTGTTAATTATGGGTAGGAACTTACAGAAGAATCGATTAATTACTTTACTTAAATCATAATAAAAAAAGAATAAATAACCCTACTCTAAAGGAAAATTAAAAGGAGTCGTCCCAGTTTGAAATAATTTTCTTTGATCTTATTGAAATTTGAATCATCCAAATGAGGACTAAATATCATGATGAATAACACAAAAAAATGGTTTATTGATTAAAAGAGAAATTAAAAATGAAAAGTTACCATAAATTTTTTGTTAACAGAGATAATTGAAAATTTTTTTCAAATTGCTGTTTATAGTTAATGAAAGCATCTAAAAAATTATATCAAATTTTTTAAACATGAGTTCTTCTTCTTGCCTTTTTATACCTGTATAAGGTTTAGGCGATTAAGTTTTACAAACAAAAAACTTCATTTCAAATATTGATTTAAAAATTTGATAACGTTATACCAGAGTAACCATTAATTTTATTGACACGATAGACATTTAAATTCTTAAATTAATAAAATTTTAAAAGTTTTGGTTACTCGAGTATAATACGTCCATTTGCAAAGTTGAATTTTTTCTTAAATGAAAAATGTCTTATTTGAGTTTGAAAAAATGTTGCTGTTGCCAAATAAATCTTAATAAAGTTAATAAAAACTGTTTAAGAAAAGTGAACACTGAAGATTTGTTGAACAAATTGCAAAATGTGAGAATTGCTATACTGAAGAGAAAGGAGAAGGCAATTTTTAAATGGCTATAACTTTTTGTTTTTGAAACTTATTAATTTTGTTCCCTCAAATTATGTTTAAGAATAAATAAATTTATCAGTTTACAAAATTTAAATTAAATCTGAAGAGTTTTATCCAAACTGGGACAAGTCCATATGCGACAGAAGTGAAACTTCTTTAATAGATAGTTTTTTTTATAGTGAAATTTTTTGAAATTAAGGCCTAATACGTAGCAAAATTCCAAAAAGATAGTGATATTAATTGGAAAAAAATTAAATACTCTCCTCATCTACCGGTTCCCCCACCACGTGCCTATCTATTCTCCTTGTGCGATCGCAATTTTCGTAACGCTCGAAAATCGTAGCCCCCTCAGTAAAGAAGTTTCACTTCCCAACTTTTATACAACGAAATCAGCTAAACCCTAAACATTTTCTCAGGCCGCCTCCTAAACTTTAAATAATAAATCACTCGAAATAAATTTGTATATAAATACGTCAACAAAGGAACACTAAAACATTGCCCGTTCGAAATCATTAAAGTTATAAATTACCTCCAATTGTATGCCGAAAAGGTCTCTGGTCCTGTCTTGCTTGTTACTGATTTCCAAATTTTGAGGCGGATTATGCACTTCCACCAGCGTAGGCACGACGTTTTCAATGGGACTCATCTGTAACGAACAAAAAGAAACGAGAATTAACAAATTAGCGATACTCCTTTGCGACACTTCCGTTTTAGAAATCGTGCTTTCGCGCGCTTGAAATTTATTGCTCGTTTTCCTTTTTTTAGACGAAAAAACGAGCGTCATTCGTCTCACTTAATATTACGGCATAGCAGTTTACACCTCTTCGTTTTAGCTTTTACCGTAATTAATTCGAGCAGCTTTGCTCGGCAAGAAAAAGTAAAAGTTTATTATGAAATTGCGATAATGGAGAGATGAATGCTAAAATCTAATTTTACTATGGCTCGGTGTATCCAGTTGAGAAACCGTGCAAAAGAGCGTTATATAAACGCAGTAATTGTATGTTAATTATAATTGAAAAATAAAAGAAAAAAAAAGGCTAAGTGTAAGAAACTAAGACTATGTTTATTTATATTACTTGCTTGAACGTGGACGTGATGCTCTACTTCCTTATTGTTCTTGCTTGTGCTAAGTGTTTGGAAATAATTGTTAAGAGCAAAAATACAGGAATTACTTGTTCATTTCCCAATGCTCATTGTATGTAACTTTGTATTAACCACATCAATCTTCTTATCAGTTATTTAATCTCGAAACTTAATACCGTAGCCTATTTCAATCTTTTAAATTTTGTGTTTTACAAGAATTTTAATCTAAACTCAATCAGATCGTTGTTTGTTGTAACAATATATGTATAGGGGTGACCGGGGTTAGAAGTCACAATTTTTGTTCTTTTGCATTTATAGAGCCCATGGTCTTAAGAAAAAATAAAGACTTTTTCTCTACCATTATCTAATGAGAACATATTATAATTTTTATGAAAAAAGAAAAGTGTGACTTTTAACCCCGTGTCTGGGGTAAGTAGTCACATACTAAACAAAAGGTAAAATACAAATCGACAAAACAAATGCCTATTTTTATTAAAGGTAAAATGTTGTTTGTAAGAAATTTTACCGAAGAAAGGAACGAAAAATATCTTATTCATAATTAAAAAAAATAAAAAATATTTGCTGTGAGCGAATAGTAACTTCTACCTAACGAACATAGGTTATGGTAACAAAAATGACAGAAATATAATTACAGTCAATCGTTTATGTAGTACGACCCCTAGAAACCAATAAAAAAGGCCGCACATATTTATGGTGTTGCTTTGCACATGTGACAACTAGCCCCCGTTAACTTGAGACAACTTTCCGCAAAACAGTTTTAGACTTTTAACTCCCAAAATAAATTTAAATCAATGCTCATTTAAGAAATCATATGAATGATATCATGAAGCATATCTTAAACATCATAAATACACGAAAAAGTATATCACATTGCAAAATTTAAATATACTTATGTGACTCAAAACAGATTCACAAAAAGTTATTTTCACTGTACAAAAAAACGAACGCATATATTTCTTTTGCGGTATTTCAGAACGAATTGAAGTGAAGTACGCAAGGAGGTATTATGCCCAAGCTTGTTTGACACGGGTAAACAAATTTATTAATTCATTAGGTTTGCTGTTATGGCTTTTGTGACAACTTACCCGTGAGACAACTATACCCGGTCTCCCCTACTTAGGTTATTTATTTATTACGGTCAGAGGATCTTATAGAAAATAGCAACTAATTTGTTATCAGTAGTCGTCTCGATTGATTTTGGGTTATTTTCTGGTGGCTGCAAATTAAAATTCTTCAAACTGGATGATTTCTTTGATTCCAGCATTTCTGGGCGGAGGAAGTAATAAAAATGACTCGCAACCAAGGTCCATATTGCTTGACCATATTAGTAACCATGGCTACCGCTTACAAAACGGATTCTATTTTATTGGCACATAAAGCGCGCCGCATTTAAAACGTGTCATGTTCAAATAAACCTTTTAGAGATCTTTTGAAAGATTTATGAAAATCGAAGCAACTAAAAAGAAACCGTAATATTGATCCTTTTCTTTAAAAAAAAAATATACATGACAGACGCGAACCTTCTGGTTTATTAGCTATAGATAGAGATAAATTACGCAGTGTGCTATGCTACATACGTACATCTCCCCAATCGTGGTTTTTTTCGACCATTCCCTCACCTCGTACCTGACTATTCCCCCTTCATGCGATCGGAATTTTCGTAACGCTCAAAAATTGTAGCCACCTCAGCAAAGAAGCTTCACTTCAAAAACTGAACAATAATTTGTTGCAAATTTTATGAATGACGGTGCGGGTTCATAAAAGTGGCGAGAATACCATAAAATATGAGCAGTGGCGATCTTAACAAGAAAGAAGTCTTTGATGGCAAATCAATTAATCGGAAAATACTTTTATTCTTAGAAACACAATGATTTGACCGCTCGTGTATGTTCGATACAATAGTTTTGACATTAAATAAAAGTTCAAGCAACGCCAATCCATAATAAAATATTACGCAAAGCAAGACTTTATAGGAAAATAAAAGCATTAAAAACTTCTTTTTTTATGACCGTTAATACGGTCTTCGAATGTCGTGAAAGCTCTAAAATTACAATTTTTTTATTGGTAATCGTAAAGTTACAAACAGAATAAAGTTTTAGGGTTGAACGATCATTCGTTTTTACTTTTGGTTTTATGTTTGTGTGTAATAAGGCTTAGCTCATTTATCGATTTCGTCATTACGAGTGGCCATACTTTTCGTTTTCCTATATTAGGGTCGAGAAATTATATTGCCATTAGTAAATTGTTTCTTTATATTTACGATTTCGGTGGTAACGGATTTTATTTTGAGGTTATACTTCTTTTGGCGTCGTGAGTCGGAAGTTGCGTGCGCACACCTAATAAAAATTCGACAGTATGAAGTTAGCCGCCTAAGACAGTAAATTAATTATTGTGAATCATGCTTAAACCCGATTGTGCACATTCGAGCTCAAAGTGGCACATTCCGATGAGTGGAAGGGAGCGAAAAGATACGACAATCTTGTTAGTGCAAGTGAGAGGGAACAATTAAAATTATTTAACTAGTTTTTTGTTTAATTTATTGGCTTTAATTGTTGTAAATTGTGCTTAAAACCGAGTGTGCACATTCGAGCTCAAAGTGGCACATTTCGATCTCGGGAAAATGAAGCGCGCCGCTCCGCGTCGCGCTTCATTTGCCTCCCTCGCTCGGAAATGTGCCACTTTTCGCTCGAATGCGCACATCCTCGTATTTATTACATTTGTCTAATTTATCCTACGCTCCTTCTATCAAAAATTTTAATTAAATTTAATAAACACCGATTTCATTTGCGAAAAAAGTATTTACCATAGCAATGAGTGGAAGAGAGCGAAAAGATACGACAATCTGGTAAGTGCAAGCGAGAGGGAACAATTAAAATTATTGAACTAATATTTCGTCTAATTTATTGGCCGAAATTATCGTCAATCGTGCTTAAAACCGAGTGCGCACATTCGAGCTCAAAGTGGCACATTCCGATCTCGGGAAAATGAAGCGCGCCGCTCCGCGTCGCGCTTCATTTGCCTCCCTCGCTCGGAAATGTGCCACTTTTCGCTCGAATGCGCACATCTTCGTATTCACTGGAATTTATATTTTTTGATGTGAGAACTTTCAGCGTATTTTTTAATTTAATTTCGTAAATATCGATTTTATATTCGAAATACGTATTTACCATAGCAATGAGTGGAAGGGAGCGAGAAGATACCATAATCTCGTCAGTGCAAGTGAGAGGGAACGATGAAAATTATTCAATTCATTTTTTGTCTAATTTATTGGCTTAAATTATTGTTAATCATGCTAAAAATTGAATTTATGGAATTTATATATGATAATTTTTACACTTTGTAATATTTAATTTAGTTACGCCAAAGAAGTATAACTTCTACCGCGCGTACAACATTACACGCACAAGTTTTTTTTTTAATTAGTTTATAGATGCCGCAAATACTTAAGAAGTTAATTAAACATCATAAAAAAAGTAATTGGATGTAGCTGCATACATAGGAATTTATTTGCAACTGCACCCCTGATGGAAAAGAAAAAATATATTATTTAAAAAAATTGATCAGATAGCAATATATAGGAAGATCTACATTCGCCATTTAAGCAATTTTTTTAACGCTCATAAATAACATACCTAGTTTGTTTACAGGCTGACTTTTGAAAATTAAGGACATTTTAAACTTTGCGCTATACTATTTTATTTTTATAGGGGTGGTACTTAATCTGTCGGACAGGAGTTGACAGTGGCGTCTCGAACAGGGATGGTCAATATCACATTAATAATTTGTTTTAGATCACTTATTTTGTGTTATACAAAATGTAACACGTAGTAAAATTTAAAACGCGATTAAACACAAAAAAACAAATGCAACTATGAAAATCAAAACAACAAAACGAGTTCACTTTGACATTTGACAACGAAAATTACCAGATTCTTACAGTTTAACCACATTCGAACTATGAAAGACACTAAAACTCGTGGCGGCACGTACTTAACCTCAAAAAAAGATTGGGGGCTTGTAAAGCATTTCTAGTGTATGTGAGGCTTTATTATGGAAACTCACATCGATTTTCGGGCGAATTAGCGTCAAAACTGATTATTGCAATTTGTTATCGAAGCTTTTTATCGCAATTATTAAAGGAATTGTTCAACATTTAGAAATTTCGTAACAAATCACTTCGGCTAATGAAACAGCAAATGTCAATAAATATAATCGGCGAAACCAAATACAGCAAACATTATAATAAAACTTTTATGGTTCAATTATAAAAAAATAAATATATCCGACGAAATCGATTGATAACTAAATTAATATGCAATTAAGAACCGTATTGAGATTTTATTGCTTACAAAATTGGTTTAGAAAGTTGTTCTGATTTATTTAAAAAATGACTTGTGTAAATCGTAGGCAAACGTAAAATTATATTAGATTTTAATAAAACTCGGAGTCGATTTCATTACTCAAAACAATCACAATTAAGACTTGTAGAATAATTAAAACACGTAATTAGAGTACTTAAGAGAGTATCTCATTAAACTTTAAAATAACTATTGTGGTAATTACAATGTAGTTCATTTGAAACTTATAGTTAGAACTAATTGTGTGTTTAGTAATAAAATTAAAAGTTCACTACGAAGATTTCAATAGGCTTGTTTAAAAAAAATATATCTATATATTAAAATCATTATTTATCACTTTTATGGAGGTGTAGGTATACTTTTTATTATATTTTTTAAATTATCTTTATTTTCGTTTATCGTAACTGAAAATTAATTGTTTGTGATGTGGGTGCGTGCAAAACAATTCGAGATGAAAATAAAAGTAGTTTAATAAGAGAAATTGTAGTAATAAAAAAGTGAGTTAAGGAGAAAGATACATGATATTGGCGTTAAATTAGCCTTTCCAATTATAAAGTACTTTAGGTCTTTAACCTGTAACCTTTTTTTATGGTGATGTATGTATGAAACTAGAGAACTATGTAGGTGTTCTTATATTAGTTGTTTCAAATTTACTGCAATAAATTAAGCAAGGTATTTTGTAACTCGTGTTTAACAGCGTTGGTAAAAAATCGAGGCGAACACGTTCAAGTAAAAGCCAAGAAAGGGCTGAAATAGGAAACAACTCTGAAAACCTTAGACGTTGTACTTTAAGAGAATTGATTTGCCTTTATTTAAATTAACTTTGATTATGAAGAAAAAAGAATTAAATTGATGTAATTCCTACGGGAAATTATTATCATTATTGGGGTAAACCGTCCAGTCAGTGACCCCCCACCAGTTAATGACCGTTACGAGAAATAATGTTTATATTCATGATATATTTATTTATGCAATCTTGTATGTCTTCTTTTATATTTAAGTGCAAGATATAAAAGTAATAAACGAAATGTATAGCTAAAATAATTTAATTTATATTGTAGTATGCAAGATTTAAATTTATTCTTAAAGCTTCGAAGGTCGCAATTAAAAAGTCTTTGATTTATAGAATACCAAATGGAACTTTAATAAAAAAAAACTACACAAAGGTACATCTAAGCATAGTATTTAAAATAAAATTTATAAAATTTTATAAATTACTCGTTTTTAATAGGTGGATTAATTAATCGGTCTTTTACTGGGCTATACTCCGGTCATTATAAAGATTAAAGGGTTATTTACTAGACTTTTCATTTTATACTTTTTATAATTAGTTTTATTAAGTTTATGACCAATGTTTTCATTGATTCACATATAAAAAATATACAGGTTAAAATATTTTAATTGTTTTTGAAAAACTGCAAGTTTCTCAAAGCATTTTTATTTTAAATTTTAAAATAATGGTATCAATGTTGATAGGTTTCCTAAATATTTTTACTCGTGAAAAAATGCTCATTTTCTGTATTTTATAAAATAATAAAATTTATATTTTTTTGGGATCAAAATATGTATTTAGGACTTGTTGGAACTTTATTAAACTCTCTTTACTCTTCTATTAAAACAAATGGACATACTTATTATAGAAGTTGCAAAAGGTCCTTAAGAACTTTAACTTTATTATTTTAAAAAAGTTATTAGGTAATATTATGGATCTAGTCATCGGCAATTTTTTTTATATACTCCCCGACAACATTCAGAAATACATAAGTCGCAATAAAATTTAAATAACACTCCCTCCGCCCAGAAATAAGTGTCCGATTTGGGATTTTTTCTTCTCCGCAAATTTATCGCTCGCCACTTTTACAAACCCACACCTTCATCGATAAAGCTTAGAAATGTTTGCATTAGCAACAAATTATTATTAAAAATAACAGTTAGGGTTTTTTCGTAGGAGAAAAAAGCTCAATATCGCAGTCTCTTTATACTTGTGTCGATTTTCATAAATCTCTTCTTTTTTTAACGCTTTCGATGTCGACGAAACATTGCTAGCTGCCCGCAAAAGATTTATTCGTACATGGCACGTTTTAAATGTGGCGCGCTTTATGTCACAATAAAATATAATCCATTATGTAAGTGGTAGCCATGGTTACTAATGTGGTCAAACAATATGGACTTTGGTTATGGGTTCTTTTTATTATACTCCCTCCCTTCAGAAACAACTCATCGTTTTGGGGATTTTTTCTTGTCGGTAATTAAGGGTTCTTTTTTATGAGTAAAATTCACCGCATTCGTCCGAGGTTATGATACATTCACAACGGCATCTCGTACGCCAATGGGCTCGTATGTGTACTCTGCGTACTCGATCCCATAAAAAACTTTTTAAAAGATCGTTGTATTTCATTTATCGCTCTCTCTCTCTTTCTCCATTTGAATATCAAGTTTTAATGCACTCAAGCTCATAGAAAATCTGATTAAATAAAAACAAATACCTTCAGTAGAAATTCGCACATCCTTTAAAGGCTTAACGATTTATTTATTTATAACTTCATAAAAAAACGTACTTTCTGCCAACTTTGGATAAAAAAGTGTTCTTCCAAGCGAGTTTCACCCAACTTTCTTTTACTATTTACTCGTACCTATTACTATTATAGTAAATAGAGGTCATTTCGAAGATGAGGCCATAAAATTTACAACCGTCGTTCCTTTTAAATGCAATCGATGAATGACATTTCGTTGTGAACGTCCAACATGGGTTATTTATTAATCGAAATTTTATTTCAGTCATTCTCAACTGTAAAAGTCGGTCCTTTTAACTCTTCGATTTATTTTCTGTTAGTCTTCAAAAAAACAAACGGTGTCCCCGAAGAAAAAACTAATCTTATTAAAAGATTCTCCGAAGGCAAAACGAATCTAAACAAAAACCAAGAAAACATGGTTTGCGTTTTTATAATGAGCATTTACATTTATTAATGCTGCAAATTTGCATCTTTTTATTACGATTGCAATTCATTCATGTTATATAACAAGACGTTCATAGAAAACATAGTGAAAAGCTTCTCTATAATTAATTAATTTTATCGCATAGAACGTTTGTTTGTCTTCAAGGACAATTTCTTATCCTATAATTAATATTATAGGCTGCAGCAATAATGCAACCATATTGTTAGTTTATATGGACATGCACACTTATGCAATGTAATTGCATTAGCGATTATCGTATTCAAACTTGTGTGTTATTATCGATCGTTCGATGCAATTGCATTCGGACAAAATGTATGACAGGTACATGAAGTTTAAATCAATTTTCTAACTGGTGCAAATCAATTACGGGCATAAATGGAAATGTGTTATTGCCATCAACGGTTACGCATTTAAGATGTAAGAAATTTGCTAAGTAATACGTGTTGACGCCGTTTTAATTGGTAATGTGACTCAAGATAATTATATACCATTAATTATTCATTTTATAATTAATTTGATAATTGGCGTTATTGTTTTTTAGTAGCGCCTCGCTTGGGGAATTTTTTTCTGAAAAAATTCGAAGGTATTGTTTTAAATTCGGGTAGATGCGTTAGATGGTTGTTTTTAACATTTTGAATATAACATGAATCACTCACTATATTTGCTCGAAACCAGTAGCCCATGTCCTTGTTCAAGGTCCAAACTATCTCTATATCAAAATTTATCAAAATTGGTTTAGTGGTTTAGGCGTGAAAAGTTAAGAGACAGACGGACAGACAGACAGACAGACAGACAGACAGTTACTTTCGCTTTTATAATATTAGTTTGGATAATTAAATTTTTTTAGAAAATAAATTAAGTATTGTGAATCTAGCTTAAAGTGGAGTGTGCACATTCGAGCTCAAAGTGGCACATTCCGATCTCGGGAAAATGAAGCGCGCCGCTCCGCGTCGCGCTTCATTTGCTTCCCTCGCTCGGAAATGTGCCACTTTTCGCTCGAACGTGCACAGCCTCGTATTCATTGATTTGCCATAATTAATCTTTTCACTTTCAAATTAAAAGTAAATATGAACTTTATGTTCAAGAAATGTATTTACCATAGTAATGAGTGGAAGTGTGCGAAAAGATACGAGAATTTGGTACGTGCGAGTGAGAGAAAACGATTAAATTATTTATTTAATTTTTTGAATAATTCATTAGCCTAAATTGTGTGAATCGTGCTTAAAGTGGAGTGTGCACATTCGAGCTCAAAGTGGCACATTTAGATCTGGGGAAAATGAAGCGCGCCGCTCCGCGTCGCGCTTCATTTGCCTCCCTCGCTCGGAAATGTGCCACTTTTTGCTCGAATGCGCACTTGCTCTTATTTTTTACGTTTGTCTAATATAATTTAACCTACGCGCCTTTAAAATAAAAAAATCGAATTTAATTTATTAACAAATATCGATTTTATAATCGAAAAGCGTATTTACCATAGCAATGAGTGGAAGGGAGCGAAAAGATACGACAATCTTGTTAGTGCAAGTGAGAGGGATCGATTAAAATTATTTAACTAGTTTTTCGTCTAATTTATTGGCCTTAATTGTTGTGAATCGTGCTTAAAACGGAGTGTGCACATTCGAGCTCAAAGTGGCACATTCCGATCTCGGGAAAATGAAGCGCGCCGCTCCGCGTCGCGCTTCATTTGCTCCTCGCTCGGAAATGTGCCACTTTTCGCTCGAATGCGCACATCTTCGTTTTTTTTATTACATTTTTACATGAATCTTTTTTTTTCAAATTAAACAATTAAAATTTCAATCAATTTTGATTTTATATTCGTTGAAAATTATAGCATTTATTGTTTTTAAAAACTGTTCAAAAGCATTAAATGTGTTGCAATAAATATTTAATTGTTAAAAGACCAATTTTTCTTAAAGGTCTAATTTTCCGGTAACCGCCGTTGTAGTAAGTTCAAAATTGCCACGGTTCTAGTGTTAAAGGCTTCGACCTTTGTGAATTTTAAGTTTTGTGTTCAGGCAAAAGCAATTTTAAATGATCTCATGATTAAAATTAATGTATTAATTGTTTAAATTTAAATACGGCCTTTACTTAATATTTATTTTATTTTAATAGTTATTACAATCAAAGTTTATGCATATTATTCATAATTCTTGCATTAGAGTGACTTTTTGTTAAACGCTGCCTTTTCGCTTTAATTAAATGTGCGTTGCTATGGTAACGTATTCGTCTTTCTAAAACTTTACAATATTTTCATCATTTTCGTATTATGGTTCGCGAATAAATTAAACGACATACAAGTCGCGAAATGACAATTAAAAATTTGCGAGTGTCGGTCAGGGCCGTAACTAGCTTTTTTGGGAGCCCGGACGAGACCTCATCGCTGCGCCCCCCTGCACTCAATTTTCTGAATTAAATAGAACTAGTACTTAGTTCGCTAAAGTAATAGTTTTAATGAGAAAAACAAATTTTGGAGGGAGCTAGGTGATATAATGCAAATTTTTTTGACTTTTCTGGGCCTCCCTTCGGTCTGGGCCGTGAGCACGTGCCCCTGTTGCCCCTGTCAATTTTTTTTTGCCTCTGATAGAAAAAACACTCGTATCCTGTAAGGGTTTTGTAAAATGTGGTCTCCTAGAGATAACACAAGAATTTTATAATATTTTGATGTGGTAGACAATAATTCATGTCTTCTGTAAATTAATAAATAAAGGGGGTACAGAAGTTTTCTTTCGTTATAGACAGCTGTTTGTGGTTTTCGTAATCGTTTGCAATCTACAAACGGTTTTTGTAGAGCCAAACCTACCCCTACATATCACCCTTACACCAATAACTGTTAATTAATTGTCACATTATGTAGGGGTGTACTTCATAAAAATTCAACATTTTTAAAACATTAAATACATCAGACAATTCAACTTAGTAATAACAAAATGTACCACCTTATTAATCGTAAACGATTTATTAAATATTAATTCGTACAGAATTTTACAACAGAATGCATAAATATAAATTGCAATTTGATTTTTTTAAATATTCACACATGAAAAGATGAACTTGCATTTGCACGAAGTGTGGCATTAAAAGAATCACGATTCAAATATAATCTGTGAATTCTTCCAGTGCCAAGGTCCGTACAAATCTTGTTATAACGAACAAGAGAATCTTGACATCTTTTTACATATATTGGGTGGTCCCATGAATAAGTACTGAAACTTAACCCACTTATAAATGGTCCTAAACTAAACAAAAACATACTCTAAGTCATATTTTTGAGTTATGGTATGGTAAATTCAAATTGTGGAAGAAATACCTTATTGTTTAGAATATTTTGAAAATTTTTGATCAAGTCTGTTATAACGATACCATTAAAGCCATATATAACAATTTAGAAAAAAATCGCATATTAAATATGCCAAATAGCAACGAAGCATGTACCAATTAACCTCACTTTCTTTTAAAAGCATGGCGCTGTGTTGCCATTTACTGGCAAATTGCAATTAATTTTTCTCGAAATTCCTTTTGATTTAGAACATATTGTATATAAACTTTTATTGTTTAGTTTGGTGTCAGGTATTTACCCGGTTAAGTTGCAGTACCTATTCGTGTGACACCCTGTATTGTATAATACATATTTCTCAAAGATTAAAAATAATATATATAGTTATATATAAGAAGTTAATCTTAGGTTTATAATTGAAATATAACTTTTTATTTCAACACTATGCACAAATGAAAAAAAAATTCCATAAGAACCGGTGCCATAATTGAAAAGTTTCCATGAGCGAAATTCTACTGTATTATGTTTATGATTTATTTTTAACAGTTACCAGAAATATAATCGAACATAATCAAAACGTAAATAATTTAAAAAAAAATTCGAAATATTTCATAAAAACCAAAAACTAATAATTATAGCAAAAACGTCGGTTCATTTTGAAAAAAAAAATGTTAAAGGAACCATACTATTAAAACGAATATGTGTTTGTTAACAAATTAGGTGAGCGAGTGCAAAAAAGCTTGTTAGTTTTTCCTGTGACATTGAATTCTACACAATTAACCTTCGCCGTAAATATTTGGGTTTTTTCAATCTTCAAAACACGATTTGGCACACTTAACACTCGATCAAAATTCAAGTAACCAAAAAATTAAATAATTTCGCTTCATCATTAAAACGAATCGAAAAAACACAAACGCAACATTGTCACATACAAAATTTTGATCTGATTTATTGTGTTTCCAAAAAAACAAAATCACACCCCGAATGGGTCATAACAAAAAGCAGACCTCGTCCGTCCATCCGAACGCCCAAAATCGGCAATTTCCAAACGAACCCCGAATCGATAAAAGATACGTTCAAAGCCCAAATTAACAATGCAAACCCCCATTAAAATTGATAAGACGTCGAAAACTTTTCAAAACTCGGAAGCGACAGGGAAACGTTCAAAACGAATGCAAAACGAAAAAGAGCGCAAGTCATAGATTAAAGACCGCCTCGGTTCGAATTCTAGATGCACGCATGGACCTTAATCTACGGCAACAATCAAAATGTGACGTCACAAAGTCACGCTATGACTGCAGCAGTCAATATTCCGCCAGACAAAAGAAATAAAGAGTGTGCACGCCGAAAATTTGTGACAGTCACCGAACGGCACAGCGATCAATTTTGGCCGCGGGACCCGTTCGCGAAACTCACTTTCGCCTTGGAAGAAAGCAATTAATGAGAAAAATAAAAGTCGATAGCATGCGGCAACATTAAAATTAAATAATCGATAATATGCTCGACTATAATAACCTTTTGCATTGATTTTTCGGCGCAACTTTAAGGGTATCAAAGTAATCAAACAACTTGCATTTTAGACGCCCTAATTTTCGAGGGAGGCTTTTAAGCGTATTAACTTTCGACGAGTTTTTGACGGCGCAAAGGTCAAAATCGCTTTTTCGCCATGAAAATGGTACAACCGGCTATTCTTACAGAACTTTTTTTAAAAATGATTCAACGTAAATTGCGAACGTACAAAATTACCTTGTTTTTTTCCCATAGCTCGTTACAATAGACGTTTTAATTGACAGACATCTAGCAAGCTATGGTTAGGCGGCGTTGAATCATTTTAAGCGAAATAAAGCTACACGTAAACTTACTCGAACCTAATTAATTAGTTAAAAAGTTACAAAACGAAATTATACAACAATTAAAGTGCAGCAGGAAGTTGGCGCGTCTCGTTTAAATTGCAGTTGGCGCTTCGTGACGTCACTCGTTTTTCGGCGGAAGGCTGTGCGTAAATGATCACGACAAAAAACCAAACACAAATCAAACAGAAATGGTTGACAAACTGAATAAAATGGCACTGAACTGAAAGCACTGAAATTCACATGAAAACTGTAAGAATCAAAGTGGCGGTTCTGACGTAGATATTCAAATGTTTCAACAATGGTTGTAACACTTGGCAACGGCCACGCAAGCGCTTTCCCGATGTCCAGTCAAGGCTTGTTCGACGCCGGAAGTGCCGTCATGCAACGCTGCCGCTTTACCTCGTCGACCATGCAAAAGTGGGTTTTTATCATCGAAAAATAGCTATTTTTAGGTTCTAGGAAATTACTCGTTGCGAAAAGGTATTTCTGGAAAAATTTTCTTTGGACTTTTGGTCGCTAAGAAAGTTTTCGCTCCGTTTTCGCCGTTTTTCGAATGGTACGCGCGCACACCTTTTGGGGAAGTCGGACGGTGCACCACCACCTGCCCGTACTTAAAAAATTTATAGTAATCGTCATTCACACCTGCCACGGGCAGAAGTTATTGCTGCCGAAGAATTTACATTTAATCTTATTCGGATGGTCCCAATAAAAATAATAAGGTGGGGCGTTGGGAACGTACTCAAGTTTTAATTACGCTCAAAAATTGATGTCGTTCTGTAATTTGGAAAAGTATACATTAATAGCGTAATACCACGTTTAATGGGAGCAATAAAAAAAAATATTCCGTAATTTTCATCGTTTTTATATGTGAATATATAATTGCTCAATATTATTTTTTTTTATAAAACAGATTAGCTTAGTTCATCTATTTGATGTGTTGATCTGTGAATAATTTCTTTCGTGTTAAATTCCCAAATTGTTGCTTAATTCGATTTCGATTGTATTATTTATTATATAAGATATTGTTTATTATGGTACTAATTCAGATGCTATACGAAAAAAAGAAACATACATTATAAAATTTACAAATATCGAACGTTTACGATAGGCAAGGCATAAATGCATCTGCGTTAAATTGGGTTAATATAAGTTTGATGTAATCAGAAAGGAAAGTATAAAAAATAATTAATAATCAATTTGTGTATGTTTTAGGGACGCTTCTCCAAATAGCGATCGATAGTAATCAGTAAAAAAAAGTAAAACTGCTTTATATTTAAGATTTTATTAAATATTTAAATAGGTAATGGGCTCCTTTTTATATTCACCATTAATCAGATAGAGTTACAGTGGACCCTCGTTATACCGCGGGCGGCGAGCGCTACCCTCGGGAAAATGTGCCACTTTTCGCTCGAATGCGCACATCCCCGTATTTTCTACGTTTGTCTACTCTATTTTATCCTACACGCCTTCAAAATCAAAAATTCGCTTTAATTTATTAATAAATATCGATTTTATATTCAAAAAACATATTTACCATAGCAATGAGTGGAAGAGAGTGAAAAGATACGACAATTTCGTCAGTGCAAGTGAGAGGAAACGATTAAAATTATTTAACTAGTTTTTCGTCTAATTTATTGGCTTTAATTGTTGTGAATCGTGCTTAAAATCGAGTGCGCACGTTCAAGCTCAAAGTGGCACATTTCGATTTGCCTCCCTCGCTCGGAAATGTGCCATTTTTCGCTTGAATGCGCACATCTTCGTATTCATTGGATTTGCTACACTAATCTCTTTTCTTTCAACAATTAAATTTTATCGCATAAGTCCGATAACTGCAAATAGCGAAATCAGCTGAGCAGCGTTGCCAGTTGTTTTCGATATTGTAATTTGTTTGTTGATCACAAGTTAGCTGTTATATTACAATTGAATACGTTTATATTTTTTCATATCATTTATACACATAAAGTACGCGTAAACTAAATACTTTTTATGTAAGTTATGGTTTTAAGCGTTGACATTGGTTATTACACTATTACGTTTATGAATTAACATCCAAATTAATTATATGTATATTTAAATAAAAAACTGTTAATACTAATAACTAAAATGTTTTTAAAATATTGTCTATTAAATTTATGAGAATGGCATTAAATGGGTTCGACTATATGAAAAAGAGGTGGCAACACTCCCTATTTACATGTGTTCTTTTATATTGATGACTGTCCACCAGTCAAGTAAATCTTATGGTCGGGCAACCTAACCTAAAAAGTGTGCTCCTATTATTAATCTTTACCGATTTGTCTTTAATTCCGAAGAAACAGCAACAGCTTACTAAAAAGTTACAAACTCAGAAAGTAAAACCCATCCAACAAAATCTCAGAGTAATCCAGGTATTTTATAATTTTGAATATTGTTTTATCAAAGTTACTAGGTAATTCTGTACTATCAATGTATTTGTATATTATAATACAAAATAAATATATATATACATACCATATTAGTTTAATTATTATAAATACTAATAATAATACTTATGATTATTATTCTTCTTTTTTTTAATGTAATTGTTATTTTTAAATTGTTATTTTAAACTTTAGCTACGTATTTTAAATAAAAGTATTCTAATCATTTTAAATGCGAATTAAATCCATATTATTATTATTATAAAATAGGGTACAGAGGTCTAAAATCGGACCTAATTTAAATTTCCATCAGATCCGACTTTGAACCCCAAAGTGGTAAAAATGGAAATTTGTACCACTTTGGAGACCAAAGTCGGACCTAATTTAACATAGGAATAAACTCTACTTTGACTCTCCGAGTTCGGAATGAGTCCGACTTTAGGAGGCTCAATGTCGGCGCTAAATTTCGACTCGGAAACAGTATTTATATACTCTATAGTATGTAAGCAATTGATACATATCACTTTTGCTGCTATTATATAAAAGTATTTTGTAATAAACAATAAAATATGGGTGTTCACATACTTTTTTTGTTCACTGTATATTTCTAATCATTTAACTGTCAAAAAGTAGAATTTTGTGGATTTTATATCATTTTATTTTCGTGGTATGGCAACCCCACCTAGTACGGCATGTGACATTTAGTCACCTAGTATGCTGAAGGTTAAATAACAATTAACGAAGAAACACATCGTTAAAAAAGAAATCCCGCCAATTAATTTCGTTAGAAACTTAAATCGTTCCACTAGCCAACAACCGTGTAGTAAAATTTTACCGATAAATTTCTTTCGAGTTTTCTTTTGTCGAAGTAAAAAAGAAAATCTAAAACAAATAACCCAGAAACGGGCAAGCCTTGGTGCAGACGCGCCAAGCACGCTAATAGTTTTTAACGATTCCTCGACGAAAGCCGTGCCAGCGGACCACCTACTTTCTACGTAATTGCGACGACATCTTTCTATCAAAAATTGCACCTCGCGATACCGAGTTGGCCTAATAAAAAAATCGACGAAGAAATGCAGAAATTTTAGCGCGCCAGCACTGACATTCTAGAAATGCGATTTACTTCAGGAATCCTACGACAAATAACCATTTCGCTTAATTACACGCATTTCTCGAAACGTTTCCAGAGGAAAACTTGATCGAGCCGAACTAAAAAATTCTTGTACACTTGAAATATTCTCCGCGTGTAATTTTAACGTGAAACTATGCATTTTATAAAATTAATTGCAAAATATTAAATTAATAAATTTAATGAATGCACGTAGAGAAGTCGGATTGCGCGTAAATCATATCGAAGTGGACTTAATAAATTATTTCGCCTGGACGTTTATGTTAAACACGGATTACTACCTTGTTTTGTATTCGAAACTAGCAAATGTTGATACAGTTAACAAGTGCACGGTACTTGCGAGCCGACGTACCTGTACATATTTAGCCTTCGGTTCACTTACATGTATTACAAGGGCAAAAAGCCGATCAAATAAATGTAACCGTGACATAAAAGGTTATACAACTAATTCCAACGCTACGTGCTCTTTTTATCTGCACTTCCAAAAGTTTGTCTATCCTATATTCTGGTGGCAACCTGGTAAATTAACTATAAGATTTAAAAAATCTGCATCTTCGAATTGTTTTAGATGTGGTAACGGCACGCACTAGAACATTCGAGTGTTCTCTACAACAACCCGTGCCGAAATTTACTATGGATGCCCTAACAGTGGTGGGGGCTACGTTGTGGATTCCACGTTAAAACATTTCTCAGTGAATCCTTTTTAAAGCCAGTATAGGGCATTGTCGGGTTATGATAATGAAATCCTTTTAGGGGTTTTTTAGAGTACCCATTAAAGGCCTTTTAATTTTTGTCAAGAATTTCTTAATAGGTTTTAGTTACGGTAAATATTAAAGGACCTTTAAATGTCTTTTTGTGGATTCCATCAGAAGAAAAGTCCATAATAAAATTATTCAATATCTTATTTAGAAAATATAAAATTATTTCTATTTACTGCAAGTTGTGAAGTTATCAATTAAATTATTATTTTTTATTTGTTTTACAGTTCGCACTCATACATAATACTTTTTTTGTCAGCTAAAAGTAATGATTATTGATAAGTATCTTTATGTACATTACTAAGAAGTCATTCTATAAATAATTCTGTAATATTTAATTGCGAATTGTCAGAGAGTAAATTAATTCTTGTAAAGTGTGCTTAAAGCCGAGTGTGCGCATTCGAGCTCAAAGTGGCACATTTCCGATCTCGGGAAAATGAAGCGCGCCGCTCCGCGTCGCGCTTCATTTGCTTCCCTCGCTCAAAAATGTGCCACTTTTCGCTCGAACGCGCACATCTTCGTATTTATTCAATTTGTTTAAATTACTTGTTGGATTTAAAACGGAAATAGCAATGTATTGAAATAAAACGACATATGCGCAGTAACATATAGTTTGATAACCACTGGTCTGGCTATACACAAGCGCAACAAAGCGCGTTGTTATATTTAATTTAGCCGCGCTAAAGAAGTATTACTTCTAACGTGCGTACATAAGTACATGCACTGGTTTTTTTTTACATAGAATGAAATTCAGTTTTAAACATTTAGCAAAATTATTAAAGTAAACTCAAAGAATAAATTATTTTAAGTTTTTAGACAACACAAATTAAAAAAATTAATAACTTGGAAAATTAATAAAATATATTTAAGAACTTTAGAAATTTTTAATTATCATTTTTTTTGTATAACACAAATTGAATAAAACAAAACTTTATTCGGTAAATTTAAAAGGAATTTTGATGAAAAAATTATTATGTATTTTCAGAAAACTCAAATAGAGTAAATACAAAATTTGTGGTTTTTCAAAAAACTTTGAAGATCATTAATTTACTCAAATAAAATTAATATTGGAGAAAACTCAATAAATAAATTATCTTAATTGTTCAGAAATATTAAGTTTATAAAATTAAATACAGTCAAACCTCGATAGGTCGAAGTTGAAGAGAAACTAAAAATAATTCGCGTTATCAAAAATTCGAGCTATCGATATAAAAATATTTTTTAGTTTATGTTTTTAAAATTTACTTATTGTTTTTTTTTTTCTTAATAATTTCCTAGTGATTTCTTGCTAAAACCTAAATCTTGTGTTATGAACAAGTTGTAATTAGGCTTCATTTATGGAATAATTCAATTTTTACATATAAAAAAATATTTATATGTTATATATTATATGGATCAAAATTTTAGAATGACTTAGGCGAAGAATGTTACAAAAAAATTGGGAAACACTGCTCTACATATTTCAAAATATTTCAAAACTATTAATTATTTATTTTATGTTATTTGTATATGCTCATAACAGTTAAGTTGAGCCAAATTAATAGTTTTTTTCGAACTCATCAAATTCGGTTTTTTTTTGTTAAGGGGTTAAAGGCCGCCATTACATTTCCTTTAAAGGCCCATTTTTACGAAGCGTGACCATCCTTTTAGGGTCCCTTAAAGTGTAAGAGAAATTTTTAAAGGGCCTTATTGAAACCCTGACACAATTTCTGCACGAGTTCGTGTTTTTGAAAAACATTAAAAAAATATCCAGGGATCAATTGATTTAAATTTAATATTTTTTCGATTGCTGAATACGTTTTTCGAACGTATAATTGAGATTTACTGAATTAAATTAAATTTGTTGATTGGAGAGAAAGTTTTATTTTCAAAATTCAACGAATACGAGGATGTGCGCATTCGAGCGAAAAGTGGCACATTTCCGAGCGAGGGAGGCAAATGAAGCGCGACGCGGAGCGGCGCGCTTCATTTTCCCGAGATCGGAATGTGCCACTTTGAGCTCGAATGTGCACACTCCATTTTCTACACGATTGACAATAATTTAACCCAATAAATTAGACGAAAAGTTAATTGAATAATTTTAATAGTTCCCTCTCACTTGCACTGCCAAGATTACCGTATCTTTTTGCTCTCTTCCACTCATTGCTATGGGTAAATACATCTTTTGAATATAAAATCGATATTTATTATATTTTTGATTTGAAGGAGCGTAGGATAAATTAGACAAATGTAATAAATACGAAGATGTGCGCATTCGAGCGAAAAGTGGCACATTTCCGAGCGAGGAGGCAAATGAAGCGCGACGCGGGCGCGCGCTTCATTTTCCAGATCGGAATGTGCCACTTTGAGCTCGAATTGCACCTCGATTTTCAACACGATTGACAATAATTTAACCCAATAAATTAGACGAAAAATTAATTGAATAATTTTTATAGTTCCCTCTCACTTGCACTGCCAAGATTATCGTATCTTTTTGCTCTCTTCCACTCATTGCTATGGGGAAAAATACATTTTTTGAATATAAAATCGATATTTATTAAATTTTTGATTTGAAGGAGCGTAGCATAAATTATACAAATGTAATAAATACGAGGATGTGCGCATTCGAGCGAAAAATCGCACAATTTCTGCACGGGAAAGGCTTAGAGACGGCGAACCGAACGCTCTGGGAACCCTAGAGCATCTAAGAAGATTTTCCTAAGGCAAACGGAACATGCCGATGAGTTAGTCCCGCTGGGAAGCTCGAAAAAGGAACAGTTCCTTGAAAGACAAAGACTGAAGGAATTTCTGACTAAGGACGAAAAAGGGTTTCATTACGATACCCCCGAGCGCAAATGAAATGGTGATATCCTGGACAAACGGCCGCAATACAACGAGAGACACGATAAAGTGATTTTGCAGCACGACAATGCTCATGCCCATGTTGCGAACGTGGTCAAGGTATACTTGGAAAGATTCAAATCGGAAGTTCTATCCCACCCGTCGTTGCTTCTTCTCGCTGTCACTTGTTTCGAGCAATGACACACGGCCTGGCCGACCGCCACCACTAAATTAAATTAAAATTTTGAACTAAAGAAGCGTAGGATAAATTATATTATACTATTGTAATAAAAACAAGGTGCTGCGCGTTCGAGGAAAATCGATGTGAGTGCTCATAATAAAGCGTCACATACACTACAAATGCTTTACGAGTACATTTTTTACGGTTAAGTTTATTTTATAAGATTGTTAATTGAAAACACAAGTTCAAGACCAATAAAATCAGTCAAAATAAGCCCTAATTAAAAATCAAGTAAGTCAAACAAGAGCATTAAATTTAATTAATCGGACGTCACTCGGTTATTACCGGTTTAATAACATACGTATTCGAAATCGCGTTCGCCATATTTAGAGCATCGGGTTAGAAACGAATTCAGAAAGTGAAACCGAATACGACGAGAAGAATTTCATAAATAATAAAGTGGGCGATGAATCAAACACCGGCGTTTATGGCTTCGATAATTAATTGAGCCTGAATCTTGTTCTTTTTTTCTTCTTCTTCTTCGAATCAAGCTGTCGTCGAAGATACTCTCGCGAAATTCTACTTTCTTTTTTTTTAAGTAATTATTTAACTTCTGTTTTTTAATCAAAAATAGAAGTGACAAGTTTTGTGGCAAAGGTCAACACTTTTTCGTGCAAAAAACTTCTAAATCCGATTTAATTTGGGCAAATCTAGTATACTAGGGTGCCCATTTTTTTTCTTCTCAAATCGGGATGCTTTTTTGGCATTGTAAAATGCAAGTAAAGTATGACTATAAATATTTTTTTTTCAAATCTTATCGGTTTAGCGAATTTAGAAATGAGAAAGAGAATCGAAGCAAAGCCAACTTCTACCTGCAGTATCAGGTTTAACGCTGTGACAAATCGTATTGCGAAGAGCAGCTTGTAGTTAAGACTTCAATGTGCATAATTCGAATTCCGATCGGAATTTTTTACGTTGGAAGGTATACTTTATGGTACAACTTTCGAGTAGAGCGACTCGAACCTATTCTTGTGTTTTATAAACGATATCTTAGAAATATACACTTGGCATTCGATAAATTATGTGCGCCATTTTATTTTTATTTGTTACGAAGCTAACTCCAGTTTTTTGGTCCGACATTCGGACATAGAATTTTGTATCGAATGCTGCGTTAAAATTGCAAAGATAGTACAGAAAAAATCGTTTAAATTTCAAGTCAGATAGCAAAAGAATTCGGACAACGACAAGATGTCGGGGAACCTGTTGTACCTTGGTCCCTTTGTACATAGGACAACTTTATTTTTTTTTAAATTTGCGGGCTTTCGTGACCCATAATTTTCGATATTTCAAATGCCAGATTGACAGACATTAACGTAAAGTTAGCAGCAGCTGGCCAATGTACTTTGTTAATGTATGAGATCAATTGAAATTTTTAATCAAAAAAAAGTCTTTTTATATTCTTTTTACTAAAATGCCTTATTGATTTTTATTAACTAATAAAAAATGACTCATCGTAATAGAAAGATTATTTATTAATGTTTGCATAGTAGTGGTCTGATTTTGGCACAGCATAATTTTTAATTTTATTTTTGAGTTTAAACATCAAGGGTCGGTGTGTTGTACCTCGGTCACTGTCAATAAATTGTACCTTGGCACTAAGATCAACGTGCAATAAATAAAAATTTAGATATACCTTTGTTATAAATTCTTATTTTTTTTAATTTTGCTTCAGATAATATGCCTCGCAAGTCTAACGATAAATTTAAATTTTTGCAAAGTTAACCATTAAGTATGTGAAATTTATTATACGAGAAAAGTTTTGTTAATTTTTGAAACAATTTTAGTGTCATCTCAAAGAAGAACATTAGTAGTTCTTATAATCCAGAAATAAATATATATTTTTCAGAGAACAATGGGTTTTATTTTGCTTGATGTGAATAGAACCAAGGTACATCACCCCTGTTGTACCTAGGCCATAGATCCCCTAATTTTTAAATCTTATAGCAATTTGAGTAAACGGTTGGTAAGGCTTTCAAATATTTTATGATCAATACCTCATTAGTGCCCCACTACGATGCAAATCATTTCATCAACAAATTGTTACATATACAATTAAAAAAAAAATACAAGTAAAAAAGGGCCATGGTACAACATGTTTTCCTACTATGGTGACTATGGAATAAATCGATATTTATTAGTAAATTAAATTAGAATTTTTGATTTGAAGGCGCGTGGAATAAATTATATTAGACAAACGTAAAAAATACGAGGATGTGCGCGTTCGAGCGAAAAGTGGCACATTTCCGAGCGAGGGAGGCAAATGAAGCGCGACGCGGAGCGGCGCGCTTCATTTTCCCGAGATCGGAATGTGCCACTTTGAGCTCGAATGCGCACACTCGGTTTTAAGCACGATTCACAACAATTAAACCCAATAAAATGGACAAAAAACTAGTTAAATAATTTTAATCGTTCCCTCTCACTTGCACTAACAAGATTGTCGTATCTTTTCGTTCCCTCCCACTCATTGCTATGGTAAATACGTTTATGGAATATAAAATCGATATTTATTAATAAATTAAATTCGATATTTTGATTTTAAAGATGCGTAGGTTAAATGAGATTAGACAAACGTAAAAAAATAAGAGGATGTGCGCGTTCGAGCGAAAAGTGGCACATTTCCGAGCGAGGGAGGCAAATGAAGCGCGACGCGGAGCGGCGCGCTTCATTTTCCCGAGATCGGAATGTGCCACTTTGAGCTCGAATGTGCACACTCGGTTTTAAGCATGATTGACAACAATTAAAGCCAATAAATGAGAGGAAAAACTAGTTAAATAATTTTAATCGTTACCTCTCACTTGCACCAACAAGATTGTCGTATCTTTTCGTTCCCTTCCACTCATTGCTATGGTAAATACGTTTATGGAATATAAAATCGATATTTATTAGTAAATTAAATTCGATATTTTGATTTTAAAGGTGCGTAGGTTAAATGAGATTAGACAAACGTAAAAAATACGAGGATGTGCGCATTCGAGCGAAAAGTGGCACATTTCCGAGCGAGGGAGGCAAATGAAGCGCGACGCGGAGCGGCGCGCTTCATTTTACCGAGATCGGAATGTGCCACTTTGAGCTCGAATGCGCACACTCGGTTTTAAGCACGATTCACAACAATTAAACCCAATAAAATGGACAAAAAACTAGTTAAATAATTTTAATCGTTCCCTCTCACTTGCACTAACAAGATTGTCGTATCTTTTCGTTCCCTCCCACTCATTGCTATGGTAAATACGTTTATGGAATATAAAATCGATATTTATTAATAAATTAAATTCGATATTTTGATTTTAAAGATGCGTAGGTTAAATGAGATTAGACAAACGTAAAAAAATAAGAGGATGTGCGCGTTCGAGCGAAAAGTGGCACATTTCCGAGCGAGGGAGGCAAATGAAGCGCGACGCGGAGCGGCGCGCTTCATTTTCCCGAGATCGGAATGTGCCACTTTGAGCTCGAATGTGCACACTCGGTTTTAAGCATGATTGACAACAATTAAAGCCAATAAATGAGAGGAAAAACTAGTTAAATAATTTTAATCGTTACCTCTCACCAATTTATTTTTAAAGCGAATTGAAAATTTAATAATATTTTTAGGAATTAAAAAAGTAAAGTTCGGAAAGGTTCGACTACCATAATAACCAAAAGAAAATAAATTTATCTAATTTTCCTGAATTGAAAATTTAAATAATTTTTTTAAGTAATTGCAAGTAAATGTTCTTCAAAGCTTCAGCAGGAGAAAAACGGGGGATATCAATCGATTTTTAATTAATTGAATTTTGATTTAAGCTAGAAAAATTAACAAATAAAAAACAGATTTACGAAAATGCACTTTCCACAAGATGCAAATACGTCCGGCCCTTTAAACGTATGGAATTAAATCGAATTTTTAATAATTCAAAATTATTTAAGCAGTAAAATGGAAAAAACTAGTAAAAATTTTAAGTTCCCTCTGCAAAAGTTGACTTTCGTCCGCGACTGCAGGAAGTTAATTACAATCGAATTTATTATATTAAATTAATTTTTTTTAAAGATTAGAAAATTAATAAAATGAAAAAAAGTATTACGAAATGTTCACAGATGCAATAGTCCCGACTGCTTTATATTTCGAATAAAATTTAAAATGCTATTTGATTAAGCAAGATACCGTTTTAAGCAACAATTAAAGCCAATAAATGAGAGGAAAAACTAGTTAAATAATTTTAATCGTTACCTCTCACTTGCACCAACAAGATTGTCGTATCTTTTCGTTCCCTTCCACTCATTGCTATGGTAAATACGTTTATGGAATATAAAATCGATATTTATTAGTAAATTAAATTCGATATTTTGATTTTAAAGGTGCGTAGGTTAAATGAGATTAGACAAACGTAAAAAATACGAGGATGTGCGCATTCGAGCGAAAAGTGGCACATTTCCGAGCGAGGGAGGCAAATGAAGCGCGACGCGGGCGGCGCGCTTCATTACCGAGATCGGAATGTGCCACTTTGAGCTCGAATGCACACTCGGTTTTAAGCACGATTCACAACAATTAAACCCAATAAAATGGACAAAAAACTAGTTAAATAATTTTAATCGTTCCCTCTCACTTGCACTAACAAGATTGTCGTATCTTTTCGTTCCTCCACTCATTGCTATGGTAAATACGTTTATGGAATATAAAATCGATATTTATTAATAAATTAAATTCGATATTTTGATTTTAAAGATGCGTAGGTTAAATGAGATTAGACAAACGTAAAAATAAGAGGATGTGCGCGTTCGAGCGAAAAGTGGCACATTTCCGAGCGAGGGAGGCAAATGAAGCGCGACGCGGGCGCGCGCTTCATTCCGAGATCGGAATGTGCCACTTTGAGCTCGAATGTCACACTCGGTTTAAGCATGATTGACAACAATTAAAGCCAATAAATGAGAGGAAAAACTAGTTAAATAATTTTAATCGTTACCTCTCACTTGCACCAACAAGATTGTCGTATCTTTTCGTTCCCTTCCACTCATTGCTATGGTAAATACGTTTATGGAATATAAAATCGATATTTATTAGTAAATTAAATTCGATATTTTGATTTTAAAGGTGCGTAGGTTAAATGAGATTAGACAAACGTAAAAAATACGAGGATGTGCGCATTCGAGCGAAAAGTGGCACATTTCCGAGCGAGGAGGCAAATGAAGCGCGACGCGGGCGGCGCGCTTCATTACCGAGATCGGAATGTGCCACTTTGAGCTCGAATGCACACTCGGTTTTAAGCACGATTCACAACAATTAAACCCAATAAAATGGACAAAAAACTAGTTAAATAATTTTAATCGTTCCCTCTCACTTGCACTAACAAGATTGTCGTATCTTTTCGTTCCCTCCCACTCATTGCTATGGTAAATACGTTTATGGAATATAAAATCGATATTTATTAATAAATTAAATTCGATATTTTGATTTTAAAGATGCGTAGGTTAAATGAGATTAGACAAACGTAAAAAAATAAGAGGATGTGCGCGTTCGAGCGAAAAGTGGCACATTTCCGAGCGAGGAGGCAAATGAAGCGCGACGCGGGCGCGCGCTTCATTTTCCGAGATCGGAAAGTGCCACTGAGCTCGAATGTCACACTCGGTTTTAAGCATGATTGACAACAATTAAAGCCAATAAATGAGAGGAAAAACTAGTTAAATAATTTTAATCGTTCCCTCTCACTTGCACTAACAAGATTGTCGTATCTTTTCGCTCCCTTCCACTCATTGCTATGGTAAATACGTTTATGGAATATAAAATCGATATTTATTAGTAAATTAAATTCGATATTTTGATTTTAAAGGTGCGTAGGTTAAATGAGATTAGACAAACGTAAAAAATACGAGGATGTGCGCATTCGAGCGAAAAGTGGCACATTTCCGAGCGAGGGAAGCAAATGAAGCGCGACGCGGAGCGGCACGCTTCATTTTCCCGAGATCGGAATGTGCCACTTTGAGCTCGAATGTGCACACTCGGTTTTAAGCACAATTCACAACTATTAAAGCCAATAAATTAGACGAAAAACTAGTTAAATAATTTTAATCGATCCCTCTCACTTGCACTAACAAGATTGTCGTATCTTTTCGCTCTCTTCCACTCATTACTATGGTAAATATGTTATTCGTATATAAAATCGATATTTATTAGTAAATTAAATTTTTTGATTTGAAGGCGCGTAGGATAAATTAGATTAGACAAACGTAAAAAATACGAGCAAAAAGTGGCACATTTAAAAAGAAATTACAAGTGAAAATAGGGCCAAGGTACAACGTATTTCTAGCTTAAAAATGCGTAATAAATTAACAAAAAACAATCGACAAACAAAAGGAAGGTGACAAAGTAAACATTGTTAAACAAAAATTTATTTTGATTTAGTTTCCGTAATCTTTCGATTTTTGAAGAGAAAAAAACACCCCGAATCGTGGAAAATAAGTAAGCGTACTAATTAAAGATAATTGCAAACTTTAAGCGTCCTTACAATTGCGTTAAATACCTCATAAATTTATTGTTATTTATATTAATGCAAAAAATAAATAAATTGGTAAAAAGCGCGATGGTGACCTGTACGCCTTCTAATTTAAATTTAATTAACTCCATTTATGAGCAGTTATTTATTTTACAATGCGCGCTAAAATAATTAAATTGTGCGAAAATAATAAATAACATTCAATTAACGTTTTTAGTACCAAAAAGATCATAGGAGGTGCGATTTTATAAATAATAATGCCTTATTAATTATCGAGGAAACTTTTTTAAGCGACGAAGTGTCGCAAAAAATTAACGGCCATTTAATTTTTTTCTAAGCGCTTGTTTTATCGAAAGACTTTTCCATGGGCTCTCCTTTCTTCGAAAATCTAAACAATCGTATCCCACTTGCACTAGAAATTCGGTCCTAGGCCACAATTACGTTTTGTTTATTCTTTATTTAATACCAATTAGATGCGTTTATACGTGTATACTTTCTGCTAATCTTCTTTTTTCGTGTATTATTAAATGTGTAATGTCGAATTGTGCGCGTGAGAATACGACTACCGTACCTTTTATGTAGTTAGAAATAAAATTAGATTGTCCTAGAACCGTTCCACTTGGATCAGATGGAGCTGGTCGAGCAGATTTGGCCTTGTATTTTTCCAATTCGGTGTACGACCGCCGCACGAACCATTATTTCGGTTGACTAAGCGCGCGCCATGTGAAAATCTTATGTTACTACTTCCTTTACAAACCCGGAATTGTGGATATTTTTCAATTGCCCCATCACAATTCGGGATATCATATCACAGCTTCGAAAAACCTAATTTATGACTCACCAGTGGACGAATATGTTTAATTGACCTTGGCCAGGTTTTTTTTAAGCGGCCGACCTTGACTTAATGTGCAGGTTGCATTCGATGCCGGTCGTATTTGGGCGTTTGCTTTGACATTTAACTGTTTGGTTTAGATCGCGGTTGTTTAGATATGCACATCTATTTTCGGCGTTAATTAAATAATTTCAATCGTTCCCTCTCACTCGCACCGACGAGATTGTCGTATCTTTTCGCTCTCTTCCACTCATTGCTATGGTAAACATGTTTTTCGAATATAAAATCGATAATTTTTAGTAAATTAAATTAAATTTTTTGATTTGCGGGCGCGTTGGTAAATTAAATTAGACAATTTTCCGTATAGAACAAGACGATTGCATAAAATACAACAGAGATATAGATAATTGAAAAAAAAACTGAAAATTTACATGTTAAGTAAATGGGAAAATGTTAAAATCCACTGGCGATTACTTAGAATTAAAATTCAGGACTGAAAGTTATTTTTCGATGTTTATTATTAATATTATTTTGTTTGTGAACCGCAAAAAAAATTGTTTAAAACGATGTTCCCTAATAAAACATAATTTCAGTTTTTACAAGAAAGATGGTTATCATTGCACTCATATTCATGTGTAATAGAAGATTTGTATATAAAAACGAAAGTAATATTATGCTATACTAAACAGGTAACGTAAAAGGCCATTTATAGATATTTATTATTTTGTAAAAGTGTAACAACACAAAGTTTAATAATAAAAAAAAAGTACTTTTATTCATAAGTTTCTTTTCATGAATTTCATATAATAATTTATTAGTATAAACTCCATAAGAAAATATTGATGGATTGATTGTGGTATTATTCAAATAATAAAAGTTTCAGGTAGTACTTTAATAACAAAGAAAACTAAGAAGTTGTGTTATAAATTAATTTCTATTAATTTCACATATGAACAAAAGGCTAATTAATTTATTGGTGAAAACCCTATAAAACAGATTTGTGCTTATTCCGAATCTATCTTACGTACAAGCCCAAACTCTTGAGGATGTTGTCAAATGCTATTTCACGCAAGTTTACAGCTTTATCCGCCACCGGGCAGCACTTGCTGGCAATTATTTTCTCATATTTTCGTAATGGATTTAATTAATTGTTAAATATTAAAAAAAATTAAATTTGGCGCCAATGCTTCTAAAAATATAAGATACTTACGGATAAGGTATTATGTTTCAAAAAATTATTTTAATAACAACAAGAAAATTAAAATTTTTATTATCAATTAATTTCTATGACTTACCCGGATCGACAAAGGCCCTACTAATCAATTGGTGAAAACCCGATCAAAATATATTGATTTATAACGGAGTAAAACAAATACAAAATTACGAAACAGCGAAGGGGCCTCTTAAGCACGATTCACAACAATTAAAGTCAAATATTAGACGAAAAACTAGTTAAATAACACAGGCCTACAAAAAAAAGGTGCCGTTATAATTTCGTTATAACTTTAATCTCTACTCCCTTAGAAAACAAAAAATTGTATGTAAACATCAAAACTACGTACAGTTTCAGAACTACCCTCACTTAAATATTTTTCCTTAAAGTTACTGTTTTATATACATTAGGGTGGTCGTTGAAAATTAAAATTCTTCTGACGCCTTAAAAAAAACCTTCCTTTTAATGAAAAAATAAGGGGCATTTTAAAAAAAATTTTAACAAAAATAACACGTGCCTCAATACAAAATATGTTTATTTTTTGAAAAATTTATGTAGTTTATTGTAAATAGCTCTTAATGTATAGAGATTTGAGAAAAAGTTATAGGAGTATTTGGTAGGAAATTCAATTCTCTACAAAAAAGGTCTTTTACATTTTTTTCATAAAATTCATATTTATAGAGATATTCTCAATAATGTTGGAGATTTTCTCAATAAGAAATTCATTAAATCCATATAGTCAACATTTTACGACCTACAAACGTCATTTTTTCTGCAGTATAAAATTTTGTAACAACTAGAATTTATTATAGTTTTAGAAAATTATATATATTTAAGAAAGAATGAAGTTTGAGGGTCTTAAAATGTTGACTATATGAAGTTAATGAATTTATTATTGAGAATATCTCTATAAATATGAATTTTATAAAAAAAATGAAAAATACCTTTTTTGTAGAGAATTGAATTTCCTACCAAATACTCCTATAACTTTTTCTCAAATCTCTATACATTAAGAGATACTTACAATAAACTACATGTATTTTTCAAAAAATGAACATATTTTGTATTGAGGCATGTGTTATTTTTGTTAAAAATTAAAAAAATCCCCCGTATTTTTTCATTAAAAGGAAGGTTTTTTTGGGGCGTCAGAAGAAATTTAATTTTTAACGACCACCCTAATGTATATAAAACAGCAACTTTAAGGAAAAATATTTAAGTAAGGGTAGTTCTGAAACTGTACGTAGTTTTGACGTTTACATACAATTTTTTGTTTTCTAAGGCAGTAGAGATTAAAGTTATAACGTAATTATATCGGCACCTTTTTTGTAGGCCTGTAATTTTAATCGTTCCCTCTCACTTGCACTAACAAGATTGTCTTATCTTTTTGCTCTCTTCCACTCATTGCTATGGTAAATATGTTATTCGAATATAAAATCGATATTTATTAGTAAATTTAATTAAATTTTTTCATTTGAAGATGCGTAGGATAAACATAAAAAATAGTTTGAGGGTCATTTTCTTCATTGTGGATTTTTTTAACAAATAATTTTGAACTTTTAAGGTAGAAATATGTCCTAAAATACGAGGATGTGCGCATTCGAGCGAAAAGTGGCACATTTCCGAGCGAGGGAAGCAAATGAAGCGCGACGCGGAGCGGCGCGCTTCATTTTCCCGAGATCGGAATGTGCCACTTTGAGCTCGAATGCGCACACTCGGTTTTAAGCACGATTCACAACAATTAAATCCAATAAAATGGACGAAAAACTAGTTACATAATTTTAGTCGTTCCCTCTCACTTGCACTAACACAATTGTCGTATCTTTTCGCTCCCTTCCACTCATTGCTATGGTAAATACGTTTATGGAATATAAAATCGATATTTGTTAGTAAATTAAATTCGATATTTTGATTTTAAAGGTGCGTAGGTTAAATGAGATTAGTCAAACGTAAAAAATAAGAGGATGTGCGCATTCGAGCGAAAAGTGGCACATTTCCGAGCGAGGAGGCAAATGAAGCGCGACGCGGGCGGCGCGCTTCCGAGATCGGAATGTGCCACTGAGCTCGAATGCGCACACTCGGTTTTAAGCACGATTCACAACAATTAAGCCAATAAATTACAAGAAAAACCAGTTAAATAATTTTAATCGTCCCCTCTCACTTGCACTAACAAGATTGTCGTATCTTTTCGCTCCCTTCCACTCATTGCTACGGTAAATACCTTTTTCGAATATAAAATCGATATTTTAGACAAACATGCGTCATAGAAACGCCATGTTGTACTAATCGAAAAAAAAATTGCATAATTGTGCAACGAGTTGTCAAGGAAACATAAACAAAGCTTTTCTTTTGGTTGCGAAGCAACTGACGTGGCGCCCACAGGACGAAAACAATCATAACCAAGATGTGACCCATTCAAAGCGTTTTAATACTAAACAGTAACCTGTGAGGAAGTCGTAAATATTATCTTCTTTGTTACATCCATCATTTAGACAAATAATTTCTCTTATTATTTTCCATTAAATAATGGCGGCTTTTTTTCAGCGGTATTGACGAAGCTCATTCCCGGTAAGTTTATAGGCATTTCTCGAGGGAAAAAAAATCGTAATTGTAGAGGCTATGATGACAAGTTAAACTGTGACAAATGCGAACAATAAGAGTGTCTCTTCTTTCTTGTGGATCTATTTCCTTTGGGGCATTGTTTCGTTAAATATAGACGTCTCGCCTACAATTTTGAAACAAAGGAGTGACTCAACGAGGGTTCACAATATATCCGTCGGTAATCGCATTCAATTAATAGCAACATTTACTCCTACAATAATTTATAAATTTATTATTTGGCCGACGTTTAATGGTCTTGTAAAGTTTACGTGATTATTATTCGGTTGTTACCTGAGCGTAAAAAATAAACAATGAGCTATTTTAATTGCTAATTATTGGATGGTTAACAAGAAAAGAAAGGTATAGTTAATTTCCCTTAAGACGAGGAGATGACAAAGACCAGTGGCGTACATTACAGTAGCACAAGTTGTAGAGTTGAGACGCAAAAAAAAATTTTTGGCTTAATCACTTCACGGGTAACATAAGATGTTTATAGTAACAACAGTTCCGCACATTTATTTTCGACCATGAAAGCTTTTCGCTAAAATGTCGACGTTTATTGTGAGACATTTAAACAATAAAATTAATTGGTAGTGACGCATGTACTACATGCATAGTTGCGAAAAGGGTTGCAACCCTTACACAAGGTCAATAAATTTATTTGATTTAATTTTCTGTCATATCTTATAGAAAAAATGTTTTCTCATCAAAATATTAGTACTCTTCCAAAAATCCCAAGTCCAGAATTGTTTATAATCAAATATGTTTTCCCAAGTGATACCCCAAAAATAATTATCATTCCCGTTTTCATTCGTTAAAGGCTACAGATTACTTGAAGAATAACAAAAATAATTTTCGGCGATCAATATTTCGATTTTGACCAAAATACTCATAAATGCCAAAAGGACTAGCTGTAAATTAATCCATCAAACCAAAAAAACGCTTACTTTAAGACTTTAGGGTCTAGAATGATCATGGATAATCGCAATAAAAGCAAAAGCGTCCGTCCACTCGATAATGCGATTTTTTTATGAGAGAGGGGGGCCGAAATGCCCAAAAATTTGATCGCCTTTCTTTTATTCAAAACTTTAAATTTGCTACAGCTTGCCAAAATGTCTTTTATGAATTCAAAACCGAAATTTTGGATACGCATTTTGACTAGCGCTAACGCAAAACGATACCACGCAATGCAATAGCAGCAATTCTCCCCTGCACGTCGGCAGTTACCCATGCTCTGACGTCACAAGTACATAAGACAATAAACGCAGGGGGGCCTACCTATTGCCTTTAATTAAAACCACTAAGGCCAAAAAATACCCACTCTTTTCTGAGTTCAGCGATACCAATATCTTTGCTATAGCATAATTTTTACGAAGTCCAAAATTATTTATAATCAATGGCGTTATTTATTTTTTTTTTCAAAGGATACCCCAAAAATAATTACAATCCCCGTTTTCATTCGCCAAAGTGTGCAGATTACTGAAATAATTTCAAAAAAATGTACGATGATGGCTTTGGTAATGTTCGATATACATTGTACAAAAGGCAAAAATCAAAATCAATAAATATTTCGATTTTGACCAAAATACTTATAAATACCAAAAGGGCCAACTGTAAATTAAGCAATAAAACCAAAAAAGCTTATTTTAAAACTTTAGTGTCAAGGATGATCATGGATAATAGTTAGCCATGTTCTGATGTTACAATTACATAACACAATTAACGCAGGGGGGCCTACTTGTTGCATTTTATTAAACCACTAAGCCCAAAAAATTGCCACTCTTTTCTGAGTTCAGCGATACCAATATCTTTGCTATAGCATCATTTTTACGAAGTCCAAAATTGTTTATAATCAATGGCGATATTTAATTTTTTTTTTCAAAGGATACCCCAAAAATAATTACAATCCCCGTTTTCATTCGCCAAAGTGTGCAGATTACTGAAATAATTTCAAAAAAATGTACGATGATGGCTTTGGTAATGTTCGATATACATTGTACAAAAGGCAAAAATCAAAATCAATAAATATTTCGATTTTGACCAAAATACTCATAAATACCAAAAGGGCCAACTGTAAATTAAGCAATAAAACCAAAAAAGCTTATTTTAAGACTTTAGTGTCAAGGATGATCATGGATAATAGTTAGCCATGTTCTGATGTTACAATTACATAACACAATTAACGCAGGGGGGCCTACTTGTTGCATTTTATTAAAGCCACTAAGCCCAAAAAATTGCCACTCTTTTCTGAGTTCAGCGATACCAAAAACTTTGCTATAGCATCATTTTTACGAAATTCAAAATTGTTTATAATCAATGGCGGTATTAATTTTTTTTCAAATGAAACCCCAAAAATAATTACAATTCCCGTTTTCATTCGCCAAAGTCTGCAGATTACTGAAATAATTTCAAAAAACTGTTCGATGATGGCTTCGGTAATGTTCGATATACATTGCACAAAGGGCGAAAATCAAAATCAATCAATATTTCGATTTTGACCAAAATACTCATAAATACCAAAAGGGCCGGCTGTAAATTAAACAATAAAACCAAAAAAGCTTACTTTGAGGCGTTAGCGTCAAGGATGACCATGGATAATGACGAGCTCAAGAAAAAGCGTCCGTCCACCGCCATCGGAACGTTTTTATGAGCGGGCACAAATTGCGTACATTACACCTCCGACCGCGCACTTCGTACTGAACAATTTGCAAATGCCCCACTACCTTTCTTACACCTGAAGCCCAATCAGTTGCAATTAAAAATCTTGCCTTTTTCCAAGAACCAATAGCCGGAAATATCAATTATGACGCGTCTTGCTTCCCTCTCCCGTACCAGGCTCCTTCCACCACAAACTCGGCCAAAGCCCGAAAACGCAAAATAAAACTTAAACGCTAATATTTGCAATATTAAATCAAAATTAATTACAACATAGTTATTCAAACTCAAAAATAAAAAAAAACATTTGGGGGCCCAAAAATCTCCCGAATTTGATTGACTTGCTTTTATGATAAATTTTTAATTGTTTGCCTTTAGATGAGCTGTAGTTTTGCCAAAATGTTTTTTATCAATTTGCAATCGATCCGAAAGCGAAATTTTGGACTTGCATTTTGACCAGCGCTGACGCAAAACGATACCACGCGATGCTATAGCAGCTACCGGTCGCTGCATGACCAGTTAGTCATGCTCTGACGTCACAACTACATAAGCAAATTAACTTAGGAGCGCATATTTATTACTTTTTATTAATACCACTAAGCCCAAAAAAATACCCAGTCAATTCTGAGTTCAGCGATACCAAAACCTTTGCTATAGCACCATTTTTTACCAAGTCAAATTTATTAAATCTGCTTTAACCCTCCGGGGACAAGGGGATTTCTGTTTTATGTGCCACAAGGTGGGCTGCTAGTACACCCCATTCGCATTTTACCTACTGAAAGGGTCTATCATCTCCGACATCCCCTTCGAAAAACAACTTCAGATGCAAGTATTAGAAGTCATGCCAGAATTGGCCGTCTTGACGTTTGCAAGTGCAGAAAAAAAACCGTGGGATGTACGAACACCCCGATATGGCTCCGAAGAATTAATAAATCTATGTAATGCCCTTGTAGCATTATTTGTAATAATTGCGAAAGGGGTTGAAACCTTTGCACTAACTCAATAAATTTCTTTGATTTAATTTTCTATGTAATGCCTTATAAAAAAAATCTTTTCTCTTCAAACTATTCCAAAAATCCCAAGTCCAAAATTGTCTATAAACAAAAACGATATTTAAAAATGTTTTTCCAAATGACACTCGAAGAATAATTACGATCTTCGTTTTCGTTCGTCAAAGCCTGAAGAACATTGAAAGAATTCCCAAAAAAAAAGTTTGTTGATCGCTTTGGTAATGTTCGATTGTGCATTGTATATATTGAACAAAATAAGGGGGCACATTGGAATACTTATTGAAAAAAATATAGACGATAATATGCAGATCCAAAACTTTTTATTACGTAAACAATAATTATTTATCAATAAATTAATCGTGTTGCAAAGAACTATAAGCACAAAGTACTACTAAAGAACCGTCAAAAAATTAATACAGTGGAACCTCACTTATACGAAGATGACGGCGAACCTAAAATGGTCGTATAAGTCAATACACGTACGTGTAACTGAATAAAATGTACGTTAGGGCACCACACTTTCCTTCGTACAACTGAATAATTTGTATAATTGAATATCGTATAAGCGAGGTTTCACTGTATATGAAGATACGTTCGAGTTTCTTTAATTACGATGAAAATCCAATAGAAACGTATTAATATCAACCAGCGCAAGAGTCACATCTTGATATAATGCGTCATTCACAATTGATTCACAACTTTAATCTTAATTTTCTCATTATTGAATTTGTATCAGTTGTAGCCCTTGGCTTCGAGGGTCCTCATTTCTTAAACGCGTGCAGCATGTAACAACATTTCACATTGCGCAGATAATAATGATTAATTATGTCACATTCTTTGAATGTAATTTGTTCGGTTATGGTAAATAATATTGTTTACTCTACAAATCGTTAGTTTATGTTTGGAAATAATTTATTAACTTCAGTGAAGCGCTTTGCTTTCGCGTATATGCGACTCATGTAGAAAAAACATTACATAGAAGCGATATAAAGCACGATAACAATTTACAATGGGCAAACTTTGTGATTTGTTGCAGTCACGAGAGATAAGTTTTCATAAACATTTATTAGTTGAATAGTGCGCGGTTTATATTTAATTGATTTCACTTCAAAGTTAGGAAAAAAATTATATTATAATCGACGAAACATTACAATATTTATCGCTGAAATCAGACACTAAAAATTAATTAACAGCTTTACCGTTAAAGAAAAAAAAAACAATAAATAAAATTTCGAGGTGTAAAGTTACTTTTATGGCGTTAATAAAAATATCGGTTTACATCGAGCAAATCTTATTTAAGTTCTACATTAAATAAGAATTTTTGTAAAATTTAGCAATTGAGCCTACGTACTTGTCCCCCACAACCTTAGTGCAAGCTCTACAGGTTCCCCTCGTGTATCGGCATTGTAGCCCTCTAACCAAAGAAGTTTCACTTCAAAAAGTTATGAACCCTGCTTTCGAAGATTAAAAATATTTCTGCCTCTGTCCAAAAATAAATGATTTGTGATTTTATGGAAGAACTAGTTGGCCGAGCAGGCGTCGTTCTGCCCTTTCCGATAGATGGCGCGATTTGCCCGCAAATTGTGCGAAGAAATCTAATCTGGCCGTACGGAGGGGGTGTAACATAATCAAATTTCGATTTGTACGTTATAATATTTAAAATAAACAAAAAAGAGATAATTAAATTGTTAGTATTTAAATAAAATAGTAAAACAAAGATAAAAAATACAGTGACTTATGTTAACAAAAAAAAAGTTCAATTCGTAATTTTATTTCGGCTGGTCGCTTTCCAGCTACAAAATGAAGTCACCTCCAGAAGACAAAGAAACATTAAAAAATCTACAATAAATTAAATTAAAAGCTTATCGCCATTGACCGTTTTCGAAGATGTTTGTCTGCGTCTCCGTTCCGTCTGGACAGTTACCAAATAACGTAACCGTGTGAACTGGTCACAGGTGCACGGACTTCCTTCCGCACGTTTCGTTTTCGGTTGACTCACCCTTTTTGTAGGTCTTGTTGGCGTTACACCGGAAGAACACCATGTATAAATATTTACTCGCCTTCGGGAATCGAATGTGCAAAAAATAACATTAATATATAATGAAACAGACTTTACTTTGCCCAATGATAGATTCCACATTTTCGATTTTCCAATTTGTTTTTGACGTTGTACTTCTTCTGGCACAGAAGAGTAAAATTTTAGCAGGCGACGGAAGTTTATGTTTATGTTTCCTTGACAACTCGTTGCACAATTACGCAATTTTCTTTTTTCGATTAGTACAACATGGCGTTTCTATGACGCCGGTCTTTTATTTTTTACGTTTGTCTAACCTAATTTATCAACGCGCCTTCAAATCAAAAATTGCAATTTAATTTATTAATAAATATCGGTTTTATATTCGAAAAACGTTTTTACCATAGCAATGGGTGGAAGGGAGCGAAAAGATACGACAATCTTGTCAGTGCAAGTGAGAGGGAACGATAAAAATTATTTAACTAGTTTTTCGTCTAATTTAGTGTCTTTAATTGTTGTAAATCGTGCTTAAAGCCGAGTGTGCTCATTCGAGCTCAAAGTGGCACATTCCGATCTCGGGAAAATGAAGCGCGCCGCTCCGCGTCGCGCTTCATTTGCTTCCCTCGCTCGGAAATGTGCCACTTTTCGCTCGAACGCGCACATCCTCGTATTTTTTACATTTGTCTAATCTAATTTATCCTACGCGCTTACAAAATCAAAAATTCCAATTTAATTTACTAATAAATATCGATTTTATATTCGAAAAACGTTTTTACCATAGCAATGAGTGGAAGAGAGCGAAAAGATACGACAATCACGTCAGTGCAAGTGAGAGGGAACGATAAAAATTATTTAACTAATTTTTCGTCTAATTTAGTGACTTTAATTGTTGTAAATCGTGCCTAAAGCCGAGTGTGCTCATTCGAGCTCAAAGTGGCACATTCCGATCTCGGGAAAATGAAGCGCGCCGCTCCGCGTCGCGCTTCATTTGCTTCCCTCGCTCGGAAATGTGCCACTTTTCGCTCGAACGCGCACATCCTCGTATTTTTTACATTTGTCTAATCTAATTTATCCTACGCGCCTACAAAATCAAAAATTCCAATTTAATTTACTAATAAATATCGATTTTATATTCGAAAAACGTTTTTACCATAGCAATGAGTGGAAGGGAGCGAAAAGATACGACAATCTCGTTAGTGCAAGTGAGAGGAACGATTAAAATTATTTAACTAGTTTTTCGTCTAATTTAGTGTCTTTAAATGTTGTGAATCGCGCTTAAAACCTAGTGTGCCATTCGGGGCTCAAAGTGGCACATTCCGATCTCGGAAAATGAAGCGCGCCGCTCCGCGTCGCGCTTCATTTGCTTCCCTCGCTCGGAAATGTGCCACTTTTCGCTCGAACGCGCACATCCTCGTATTTTTTACGTTTGTCTAATCTAATTTGTCCTACGCGCCATCAAATCAAAAATTCCAATTTAATTTACTAATTAATATCGATTTTATATTCGAAAACGTATTTACCATAGCAATGAGTGGAAGGGAGCGAAAAGATACGACAATCTCGTTAGTGCAAGTGAGAGGGAACGATTAAAATTATTTAACTAGTTTTTCGTCTAATTTAGTGTCTTTAAATGTTGTGAATCGCGCTTAAAACCTAGTGTGCACATTCGAGCTCAAAGTGGCACATTCCGATCTCGGGAAAATGAAGCGCGCCGCTCCGCGTCGCGCTTCATTTGCTTCCCTCGCTCGGAAATGTGCCACTTTTCGCTCGAATGCGCACATCGTCTTATTTATTGAATTTTTTGACATTAATTTTGCATTCTTTTCAATTTTCACGATTTTCCATAGAAAAAAATTATGATTTTAGTTGTGCAGGGGAAGGGGGCGTCAAGTCTAGATTTTTTAAGAAAGCCGCAGTCATATATAATTTGAAATGTGGTTATATTTAATTTAGTCAAACCAAAGAAGTATAACTTCTAACGCGCGTACATTTGTCTTAAATAAATATATTTCAATCGAAATAAATATAAGTTTTGGGTCAAATTATTGATTTATTGGACTAAAAAAATCTATTTATTTGAATATATTCATTTGCCATAAGTAATCATTTATTTTATAGAAATTAATAAGATATATTACTTAAAACTAAAGGAAATATATCGAATTTGTGGCAATGACTGCGAATATGGTGCTACTCGATGTTTACTCGAAACATACCACTTTCTTGGTCCCACCGCGTTTAAGCACCCAAAGTAACCTCCAAATTCATTGCAGTGATCGTAAAGTTATTGTATTGATTAATTAATATAACATTGATTAATGTGTGGTCTATTAAAATTTTGAAGACTCGAAAGATTAATACAAATTCTTAAGGGTAAGTTCCAAAAATAATATTCTTAACCACCATATATTAGGTTTTTTGTTCGGTCCTTTATTAGTTCCTAACCTTTATCAAATGATCAAGTTTCCTTGTTAAAAAATATAATTTATCTTCCGTCTCAATTATTCAATATAATAATTTATCAATTGAAAAATAATTATCGTAAACTTCTTTTTAACGTTTCCAAATATGTACAGTCAGCCCAAATGCAAATCACCACCCCAGCAGTAACTTATCTGCAATCTCACTCTTAAGTGTTATTGTTGCTACCGCTATAAAAATAATGCAGATAATATTTATAAAAAAACACGTTAAAATTGTTGTAATTCTTTGTTTATTACCCCAAAAGTCATTTATATCAAGTCACAAAAAATAAATTGTTGATTAATACTGCACATTCGTAAATAGTTCCATATTAGTCCTAAAATACATTAATTTTATCTCGGTATTCATATAAAATTAATAATCATAAATAAATAATTAATATTAAAATATATGTATATTAAAAAGTTTACAATAAAGTAGAGAAAGGGCATGTGGACCTACCCCAAATAAGGGCGACAGAAGAAACAGTAATTCCAACTTAAAAATAGTTGTGTTTGTACTAAAAGTCTTCTGTTATAGCCATCCTGAACAAGTCTGCTTGCCTAGAAAGCCAGCTATGCTGCTGGGGTGGTGATTTTCAATTGGGCCTATTGTACTATGGTACTATATAACTATTTTTTATAAACTACATATAGGGATATTTTTCAAAATGGATTTAAGTGAATATGTTTACATTACTGATTTTCAAAATAATTTGTTTTAATGGTTTTATGTTAACAATTTATTCGGTTTTCAAATAATTTAATCAAAACCACTAATTTTATGTTAAAAAGACCTGAAAAATACAAATTTTAAAACTCAATAAATCAGAAAAATAATTTTCGTAAGTGCAGAGCAAAATATACAACTATCATTAATACAAATTACAACAATTATACAAAGTTCAACAGCTTTGTGTTCCAGATAGGTGAAATATTAAAATTTTGCTTTATAAAAACTGGTTTGTAAAAAATACAATAATAATCGACCAGAAACGAGCCTTTCGAATTTCCTTTCATTTATTATAAAAGGTTGTTTTACGTGTGTCGGGGCATAATTTCGCTTCGAACGCGTAAATTACAATTATTATTCCTTTATGACATTTTCTGACCGTTCAAATTACATACCACGCTTACAGATGCTTATAATTTCTGGCAAAAAAACAAACAGTCGTATCGATTACAAAAAAAATTCGTTACACAAGTTTTTGCAAATCTAATGCGAAAAAAATTAATGTAAACAACATTTTATTTATCACATTTTAATAATACAGTGAGTTACGTAATTTTACTTTCAATGTAAGATAATGACCTTAATATTACACTTATTAGAATAATGCGCTCCTTTCAATCAATTCACCTGTTCTTAAAAGCAGGTGTGCTTTAATTGCGTTTCTCAATAAAACTTCAAAATTGTGAGTGAGCAACCAAATTAAATAATTTGATTTTATTGATATAAAAAAATAATATTAAGTCTTTATTGCTATACAATTTTTTTTGAAAAATAAGTGTAGCCGTTACGATGACTCTAACTATAAGTGTTGTTTTAGTTATCCTTTTCTATTTTAGAGAATCTCTTATGACTGCATCTTTTTCTTTTTATGTATCTATAGTTACAAATGTAATACACTCTCTGTCCAGAAATAAATATTCGATTTCGTGATCGTACGAAAGATTAAGAAAAGCGTGTGTCTTGAATATCGACAAAGAATTTTCAGAAACTAGGGCCGTTGAATAAAAAATTTAAAAAAAATGTTGGGGGTGCTTTTTTTTCTAATTGTAACGTCCCCTCACAAAATGAGGTACCAGTAAGCTGAAGTATTCGTATCTCGATATTAGCTACTCGCTAACAGGTGGCACTACGTGACATTGTTAACATGAAGTTACCAAAACTAATAAATGATAACTGCAAAGTGAAATTAGGGAGGGAAGCCCGGTCGCCCACGCACCGGATCATAAATCTTATTGACAGATAAAGCGCGCCAAGTTCAAATAAATCCTTTTGCAGACAGATAACCTTAATGCATTGACATCGAAAGCGAAAAAAAAAAGATTTATGAAAATCGATACAACGAAAAAGAAACTGTAATGTCGAGTTTGTTTTTTTTTTCTTTCAAAAAAGGACCCTAACTGTTATTTTAAATAATAATTTGTTGCAAATGCAAATACCTCTAAGCCTTATCAATGAAGGTGTGGGTTCAGAAAAGTGGCTAGCAATAAGTTAGAGTTAAAGAAATAAAATTTGCATTAGGCTTTTTTTCGCGAAAGTGCATAAAGGAGGATTCGAGCATAACGCACAAAAGAGCCATAAACTTTTTATCTGCGGAATTCAGCATCGGCTTATAAGTTATAATTTGTTGTGGTGAAGTGAATACACCCACCCGCACTCTTTAAAACAATACAGCCCACAAGTTAGATACCGATAGAAAAGACTGCTATTTCGAGTTCAACAAACTTGCACGTGAACTCGCACCAGATCGATTCTATAATCTTGCACAAAATCTGATGAAGCTCGACCGAGAGCCTTACCATCGTTCATTAGGCGGATAGTTGGAGTTACCTTGCGTCGAAAAGAAATAAACGACGACAACCATTTCCGAATCGCTTCTGGTAGCGGTACATCAAACTCCAAAACAAATTATCTCGTCTTCGTACGACTCATTCGTCCGAATCGGCGCGACCCATAAACGGCACCGCCATTGCCCGAATTTCGCGAAACGGGCCCAAATTTGCGGAGGACGGCATCGTCATAAATTGCGTTTTATTAAGAAAATTAGACGAAACACGAGAGCGTTTTTGGAAATAATAAATTACTTTTTGAACGTTTATTTAGAATCCCAAGTAGCGAGAAATTCTCACTAAATTAGTTTTGCTTGTCTTAAGGAATAACTCTTCCGTAAAAGGTATTACGTGGTTTAACAGTAAATTTAAAAAAAAAAACAGTTTACGTGGTTTTGGAAAGAATATCAATGTATATACCTATATTCCGTTTCAAAAGGGCGGGCCATTGAATTACTTAACATGTAGATATATCTAAAAGTATAAACAACATTGATGAAAGCGTTAAAAACTTACACATGCAGTTATTGCCTATTTTAATTTAGCACTTTGAAAGAATTTTTGAGGTTATACTTCTTTTGGATTTATCCTTCGATATTTCAAATCATAAAATTAAATTTAGTTTAGTAAAGATTGATTTTATGGGGAAAAACGTATTTACCATAGCAATGAGTGGAAGGGAGCGAAAAGATACGACAATCCCGTAAGTGCAAGTGAGAGGGAATGATTAAAATTATTTAACTAGTTTTTCGTCTAATTTAGTCAGTTTAATTTTTGTGAATCGCGCTTAAAACCGAGTGCGCACATTCGAGCTCAAAGTGGCACATTCCGATCTCGGGAAAATGAAGCGCGCCGCTCCGCGTCGCGCTTCATTTGCTTCCCTCGCTCGGAAATGTGCCACTTTTCGCTCGAATGCGCACATCATCGAATTTTTTACGTTTGTCTAATCTAATTTATTCTACGCGCCTTCAAAATGAAAAATTCCAATTTAATTTACTAAAATATATTGATTTTATATTCGAAAAATGTATTTACCATAGCAATGAGTGGAAGGGAGCGAATAGATACGAAAATCTCGTCAGTGCAAGTGAGAGAGAACGATTAAAATTATTTAACTAGTTTTTCGTCTAATTTAGTGGCTTTAATTGTTGCGAATCGTGCTTAAAACCGAGTGCGCACATTCGAGCTCAAAGTGGCACATTCCGATCTCGGGAAAATGAAGCGCGCCGCTCCGCGTCGCGCTTCATTTGCCTCCCTCGCTCGGAAATGTGCCACTTTTCGCTCGAATGCGCACATCCTCGTATTTTTTACGTTTGTCTAATTTAATTTATCCTATACGCCTTCAAATCAAAAATGTTAATTTAATTTACTAGAAAAATATCGATTTTATGTTCGAAAAATGTATATACCACAGCAATGAGTGGAAGAGAGCGAAAAGATACGACAATCTCGTCAGTGCAAGTGAGAGGAAACGATTAAAATTATTTAACTAGTTTTTCGCCTAATTTAGTGGCTTTAATTGTTGCGAATCGTGCTTAAAACCGAGTGTGCACATTCGAGCTCAAAGTGGCACATTCCGATCTCGGGAAAATGAAGCGCGCCGCTCGCGTCGCGCTTCATTTGCCTCCCTCGCTCGGAAATGTGCCACTTTTCGCTCGAATGCGCACATCCTCGTATTTTTTACGTTTGTCTAATCTAATTTATCCTACGCGCCTTTGAAATGAAAAATTCCAATTTAATTTAGTAAAAAATATCGATTTTATATTCGAAAAATGTATTTACCATAGCAATGAGTGGAAGGGAGCGAAAAGATACGAAAATACCATAAGTGCAAGCGAGAGGGAACGATTGAAATTATTTAACTAGTTTTTCGTCTAATTTATTGACTTTAATTGTTGTGAATCGCGCTTAAAACCGAGTGCGCACATTCGAGCTATACATAACACGTGGTTATATTTAATTTCCATAGGTGTGCCCGTTTTTTTCCACTTTATGCCAATATTTTAATACATTTTAAACCATTTCTAAATTTATTATTTTTAATAAAATTAAAATGTGTGTTGTAAGGACGCACACATATTCCACGATATCGGTAAAAATAAAACGGCCAAGAAATTAGAAAAATAATTATGAGAATAATTTGAAATTCGCGTGTTACGTGCAGGATTTCCTATTCTGATTAAAATCTAAAATACATACGTATATAGGTCAACCTGGCTAGTGCTTATGAATCTATGTCAAAAGAAACTAATATAATATCCATTATGCGTATTAAAATTAGTTTTACTGTCGGTCATTTTGTTTTAACCCGTAATAAAAAAAGTAAACCAATACATGGTTTAATAATAGTATAGGCATGTAGAACATATTATGGAAAGCCATTTTCTGTGCTTTGAAAACGTTTTATTAAATTGACATTACAACAAAAGCAATTCTGTTAGCTTCTTTTCAAAACTGTTTTAACTTATTGCTTACAACTGTATTATTGATTAATAAATTACTTTCTAAATTAAATTTTAAATTAGAAAATACAAATTACAGTTGTTTTTTGCCTAAATGCCATTTCATTAATCAGGTGCCTGTTCGCTTATAATTAATTTAAAAAAACGCACAAAAAATAACTTTGGAGGCTTTTTAGATATGTCTCATAACATATTTTTTACAATTTTAATGCTGCTTAAATTAACTTGACAATAAACAAATAAATTATTTATACGTATACGTATAAGTTCGAGTATAATGTCGGGTTCGCAAGAAACTAATTTTACGGGCTTTTAGTTTAAAATTAAAATCAATTGTATTGTACAAGGAATGAATTTTAATCAATTATTTTGTTAAATGACCTTTTGCCATCTTTCGGGTAATTTTATGAATCTAGCACTTCTGGTCGCACCCAAGTGCGATTTTAGGCTATCATCGTTAGTTAAAATATTTCCCATTTAAAGAGTTTTGTAAAGATAGAAATTAATGGTAATCTGACGCTCCAAAAATTTTTGACCAGACACCAAAGATGTGTGGGGTCGAGCGTTGTCATGGTGTAGCCTAGTGCCTTTGCGACTAGCAAATTTTGGCCGTTTCACTTAATTTTTTCTGCATTGAAATGCTCCTTTTCTAAATATATTTGTTTTTCTTTTTCCAGAGACCGCTACGCAAATAAAATATGTAGGAACAGAAGATCATAATTGGCGCTGCGAACAGGATCCCACGAGTGGGACTGGACCGCTTGGGCAATTCGACCTACCAAAAAAAAATGACTTCTATTTGGGCAAGGCTATCAGGACCTTGCGTGGAAACCGAGCGTAGACGAAGAAATACAAGCCTGCCAAAGGATGCGAGTCCTAGTATTGTACGTCCTTTGTTTTTGTTTGTTCCTTTTGTTTCAAACAAATGCAAATGAACGAGGAACCAAACATTGTTGAACGAGGACGTTTTCATTTAAAGGAAGGGGGTGTTACGTTATCTAATGTATCGCCCCGTCCTAACTTCGATATTGGTGCTGAATTGCAAATATTTGGTGCCGAAATACTGTCCTGCAAAATCAGCATTTCTAATGTATAAAATACAAGAGTCCAACACGTTACACAAAACATAGTCGTAATAATTGGTTTTAATAGAATTGTAGAAACAGAAGAACATAATAACATATACAGGGTGTTTCGCGACGAGCTTACACTACCTATATATTGCAAACTACTCACACAATTTTTATAAAAATTGGTATACAGGGATAACAAGTTATGGCGAATTCATGGAAAATATTTTGACAGACATTCCACTTCCGGTTATACCGGAAGGGAACAGCAACTTCGTTATTTTAAATAGAACACCACAATTAGCTTGATCTTCCTACTCATGAACCCGACAAGACTTATTTTATTTGGTGTAGGGGATGTTCACATAGAATTTTTTAATATAAGGGTCTGAAACAGAATTATTCATTAAAAAAATTAATATCTCGAAAAGTATACATTTTAGGTATAGGGTATTTTACATAAAGTAATATTAGAATTTAACGTAGAATCCGAAAAGTTAATAATATATAGAGTGTTTTATTTAAAATAACAAAGTTGCTGTTCACTTCCGGTAAAACCGTCAAAATATTTTCCATGAATTCGCCATTACTTGTTATCCTTCTATTACCAATTTTTATAAAAATCGTGTGAGCAGTTTCCAATAAATAGATAGTGTAAGCTCGTCGTGAAACACCCTGTATACATATACAAGAACTGCTCGTTTAACCCTCCACATACTAGGTGACTAAATGTCACATGCCAGGTGGGGTTTGCCATACCCTGACAATAAAATGAAATAAAATCCGTAAAATTGTATTTTATAACAGTGAAATGATAAGAAATATATTTTAATAACCAATAATAAATAGGTTTCAATAAACACATATTTATTTATGCATTAGAATAGACTTTTATAAATAAAAATACAAAAACTTAACTTTTTGTTCAACTTATAAATTATTGAGTCTTTTCTTGAATAGTAAATTCCAATGACACGTGTCAATTACGATACCGAATATTAAGAAAACCTAACAAGAATTTCGTTTTTGCCTCCTTATTGAAATACAAATTAATTTTGCGCCAATTTCTTAAAGATTCGCAATAATTCAGACCAATAAATTACACGAAAAATTAATTGAATAATTTTAATCGTTCCCTCTCACTTGCATTGCTAAGATTATCGTATCTTCTCGCTTCCTTCCACTCATTGCTATGGTAAATACGTTTTTCGAATATAAAATCGATATTTACTAAACTACATTTAAATTTTTGATTTGAAGGAGGGCACGACAAATTATACCAATATAATAAACACGAGGATGTGCGCATTCGAGCGAAAAGTGGCACATTTCCGAGCGAGGGAAGCAAATGAAGCGCGACGCGGAGCGGCGCGCTTCATTTTCCCGAGATCGGAATGTGCCACTTTGAGCTAGAATGCGCACACTCGGTTTTAAGCACGATTCACAACAATTAAAGCCAATAAATTACAGGAAAAATTAATTAAATAATTTTAATCGTTCCCTCTCACTTGCACTGACAATATTGTCGTATCTTTTCGCTCTCTTCCACTCATTGCTATGGTAAATATGTTTTTCGAATATAAAATCGACATTTATTAGTAAATTAAATTAATTTTTTTGATTTGTAGGCGCGTGGGATAAATTTAATTAGACGAACGTAAAAAATACGAGGATGTGCGCATTCGAGCGAAAAGTGGCACATTTCCGAGCGAGGGAGGCAAATGATGCGCGACGCGGGCGCGCGCTTCATTCCGAGATCGGAATGTGCCACTGACTCGAATCACATCGGTTTTAAGCACGATTCACAACAATAAAATCCAATAAATTACACAAAAAATTAATTAAATAATTTTAATCGTTCCTTCTCACTTGCACTGACAAAATTGTCGTATCTTTTCGCTCTCTTCCACTCATTGCTATGGTAAATATGTTTTTCGAGTATAAAATCGACATTTATTAGTAAATTAAATTAAATTTTTTGATTTGTAGGCGCGTAGGATAAATTAAATTAGACAAACGTAATAAACACGAGGATGTGCGCATTCGAGCGAAAAGTGGCACATTTCGGAGCGAGGGAGGCAAATGAAGCGCGACGCGGAGCGGCGCGCTTCATTTTCCCGAGATCGGAATGTGCCACTTTGAGCTCGAATGCGCACACTCGGTTTTAAGCTCGATTGCCAAAAATCCCGTTTTAACAAAAAAAAATTGTTCACGTTAGTTACACGCCACCTAGTACACGGAAGCTTAAAGTATAGAATTGGTGTAGAAATTTTCTAAAATTCATTATTACTATTTTTGGCCATCTTTATTTTGACTTCTTTCGTACAATCCTAAACGCATATTTTTCTTAGATTTTTAATTTAAAAGAATCGATGTATTGTGTTAATTTTAAAAAGTAATCCGCACAAACCCATTTCTAAATTCTATTCTATTTTTCTCGGCTATTATTTAACCGATTTAGTGGTTTTTTTTGGCTGTAAATTAAAGCTTTAATTACGAGGAAATAAAAGGCGAACTGTTACGTTTTTAAAATCACATATCAAAACAATTATTCGGTAATACGTATCAAATTCTCACGCAAATTCCGCGGCCGAGAAACGTCGGCGTTATTGAAACATCTTTTCCTCAATCTGAATAAATAATAAGCGCGAGCAATTACCGAAGAAGTGTTAACGTACGGCCCGATGTGAAAAACGAATCCGTTATAATTGCTCGGTACTTCGTCTAATGATAAATTAATGTAATTAAGTGCCTCCTGCCTAAAAATGGCCGAAAGGCAAACTGCAATCCCTAACGGTGCCAGAACCCAATCGGCAAACTGTTGTAATGGTAAAAAGCAGATGTTTTTCTTTTAAATGTCCTAGTCGGATCGAAGCCTTGATGTAAGGTGTTAAATAACATGATTAAAACTTTATGAAATCGGCGTTCCCACAGTTAATTAGTTTAATTATACTTTTAAATCTTCTGTGTAGAAAAATTCTTAGGGGCCTAATTATAGTTTATGTTTAGCATTAATCTTCTTTAAACAAAAGGCTGTTATCAAATGAGGAACTGCTGTAAAATGGGTTCCGAAGACTACCAATCAAAGTTTAATTTGATACAAAAAAAAGAATTTATTAAAATCGTTACCTAGATGTGTTATAATGAAAGACTAACTTATCCCTTTGGTAAAGTGTAGTTTATTTCATAACACGGGAACAAAATACATTACATATATGCATTGAAATGGGAGAGGTAGACTTGGCAACAATGCCTCAAAAATTGCTTATCTTAATCACTTCACGGGTAACATAGGATGTTTAATGTTTATAATAACAAAATTCCGCACGTTTATTTTTTGAAATATGATATCTAAATGATAAAATGAGTGTACAATAAACAATATTAATTGACGTTTATTGTGAGACACTAAAATAAATTAGCAATGAAGCACGTACTAAATAACCTCACTCTCTTTTAAGTGCAGACGGAGGCGATGCTATATTGCCATTTACTGGAAATTTAAAACACATTTTCTCGAAATTTTTTGGATTGGAACATACAAAATTTTATTGTTCAGATTGGCGTCAGGTATCGTAGGGAAACCGGGTATAGTTGTCTCACGGGTAAGTTGTCACAAAAGTCATAACAGCAAACCTAATGGAATTAATAAATTTGTTTACCCGTGTCAAAGAAGCCCGAGCACAATACCTCCTTGCGTACTTCACTTCGGTTCTCTCTGAAATACCGCAAAAGAAATATATGCGTTCGTTTGTTTTGTACAGTGAAAGTAATTTTTTGTGAATTTGTGTTGAGTCTCGTAAGTAGGTATATTTAAATTTTGCATGGTGATATACTTTTTCGTGTATTTATGATGTTTAAGATATGCATCATAGATCATTCATATGGTTTCTTAAATAGCCATTGATTTAAATTTATTTTGGGAGTTAATTGTCTAAAACTGTTTTGGGGAAAGTTGTCCCAAGTTAACGGGGGCTAGTTATCACATGTGCAAAACAACATCATAAATATGTGCGGCCTTTTTGATTGGTTTCTAGGGGGTTTACTACGTAAACGATTGGCTGTAATTATATTTGTGTCATTTTTGTTAACATAACCTAAGTTCGTTAGATAAAAGTTACTATTCGCTCACAGCAAATATTGTTAATTTTTTTTAATTATGAATAAGATATTTTTCGTTCCTTTCTTAGGTAAAATTTGTAACAAACATTTTACCTTTAATAAAAATAGGTATTTGTTTTGTCGTTTTGTATTTTATCTTTTATTTAGTATGTGACTATTTACCCTAGACATGGGGTTAAAAGTCACACTTTTCTTTTTTTAATAAAAATTATAATATGTTCTCATTAGATAATGGTAGAGAAAAAGTCTTTATTTTTCCTAAACTAGAATAAATACACTATCTATTGATATATAAATGTCATTGATAAATTAAGACCATGGGCTCTATAAATGCAAAAGAACAAAAATTGTGACTTCTAACCCCGGTCGTTCCCTACGGTCAAGTCTCGGTACCTATTCGTATGACACCCTGTATGTCCTAGTGTGTACCACATTTATTGCTTAAAACCATGCCAATTTGATTTATTTAAGAACTAAACCCAATATCTTATATCGATTTTCAGATTAGTTTATTGTGTTTAGCTCAATACAACACAAAACTATACAGTTCAACAAAAAAAAATATAATTTAATAGAAATAGATTAATAAAATAATGGCTACGTCGAAAATGTAAAATATTTACAACAGCCAGAGAAAAACGCCGAGCTTTTGCAGTAATTAAATACTGATTTTTTAAATGTAGCGAAATCGAGGAAAGTATTATGACTTAGGATAGCGACAATAAATTTATTGGGCCACTGTAAATATTGTCATTTGTATGTCAGTTGGCGTCCCCCGAATGGTTTCTGGTTTCAATTAATTCCAATCGGTTTCTTTTCGTTTTTTTAATTGAAATGCAACAATCGAAATGGCCGTTGCACGTTAAATGGAAGTTTTGTGTTTCGGTAATTAAGGTCGTTAACGTTTCTTTTTGGAAAAATTCGAGTTGAATTTGATACATAATAATTTCCGAGATAATAGTTTGATTTAGCCTTTCTCCGATGTGGTTGTTGACATTCACGAGCCGTAGCTGATAAATCCACCTGTCTTGTATCGGTAATCGAACGTATTTGTTCGGGATATGCGAAGGACAAAATACTTCAAGATACAACTTGCTATTTTGCACGTATACGTTTTCGTTCGTTTAGTTTTATGAGGTTGAGTCTCTTTATTACCTTTTTTTTTGGAACGAATATAATGCATTAACTGTTTTTTCGTGGCGCAAAGTTATAAAATATTTAAGAAAAGTAAATAGAATAGGTTTTAAAATGAGACATTTCGCTTAAAGAATTGGAATTAAGCCAGACAGAAAAACAAATCTTCTCTGATACCGTATGCACACGTAAAATAGCAGATTAAAGAAAGCGATTTGTCTTTTGCGACTTAAATTCAACAGGTTTTTGAAGTTATACTTCTTTTGGCGCGTTGATGATTCAAAAATCAATTTAAATCTAGGTTCCCATTTTTAATAATGCAATGAGTGGGAGAGAGTGAAAAGATACGGCAGTCTCATAAGTGCAAGCGAGAAAGAACGTTAAAATTTGTTTTGATGAAATTATTGATCAACAATTAGTTTAAGGAATACTTGCAATGGTTCTTAAGGTGGAAATGTACCCCTCGACTTTTAAACTACAAGTTCAAAGTTAACCAAATTTGGATCATAGGTTGATGAATGGTTTATTTTGGCAAAATTAAAAAAAAATCGTACCTTGAGTATTTAAAATATTTAAAAAAAGCTGATATTTGTCAAAAGTAATGTCACAAAACGGCAAGTTGAAAATTAATTAAATTTAAGCAGCTTGTTCATATAGTAATAAAACGCAATATTTTAAGATTGAAAAAAAATCGTAGCTGTGGTTTAAGAAATATTTAAAAATGTAATTTTTAAACGTTTGTCCTGGTTTAAAAAAAAATTAATTCACATAATACTCAAAGCCGAATAATTTGTGTAGTTTTGTGAATCGTTTGAATAAATTACAATTAAATACAAACTATTCAACACTTAGAAATGCACTTATAAAGTGCTTAAAATGCGTAAATAATATTTGTATCGAATATGCTGCCTCTGGTGGGGATAAACAGCATTACATTCTTTGTTGCAAACCCTTCTAATGTTTATTTACATGTTGCTAACGTATACATGACGTTACCAATACTTGCACGTGTGATTTCTATAAATAGTTACCTATGTTTATCAAATATTGTCTACGAAAAATTGAAGTGAGAAGAGTGATAGAAAAATGAAATGGGAACTATTAGTTTCAGACTGTAATTTGAACTTGAGTGGCGCCAGCTACTGTCCGCTAAATGAAATAACTAGGGCTACACTCCCACGTTAAGCTTGATTATATTGTAAATCGCGCTTAAAGCCGAGTGTGCGCATTCGAGCTCAAAGTGGCACATTTCCGAGCGAGGAAAAATGAAATGATAAACTCAAATCGTAAAAAGGCAAAATAAAATGATATCTTAAAAGGCAGGTAAGAAATGCGATAAGGCCGGCTCGCAAATAGTCGGACGTTTCTACGTCATTCTGTGACGTAACAAAATTTGGCACAAACGAAATTAATTTAGGAGTTAGTTTTAATTTTTTGGAAAAGCCACTAAAGCTCAAAAATTGCCTATTTTTTGGCGAGCACACCCGTACCAACATTTTTGAGATGCCATTAATTTTACATAATTAAAATCGAAAAATATTAATAAATATTAAAAAAAAACTTACAGCTTTGAATTTTGCAGAAGGGGGGCCTCTTAGGGGCAGAAGGCCCTTGGTAAACACTGTCACTCTACACATTTAAATAATCACTTGTAAATTGAAATTTTCGGAAGCGTTTAACTGAGCGCTTCAAAGTGCTTTTCACAACTGAAATGTGCGGGGAACGGGTGTGGAAATTCCAGTTTGCGATAAGAATTTTGTTTACTAGTGGAGTGCCGTAAGACGTAAAAATGGCAAAATTGCATTGCTAAAAGGTGAAATAAAAAAGTTAAAGAATAAAAATTGGGCGATCTCGATTACAACAATTTATAACAACAATTTAATGAAGAATGACAGGAATATGAAAAAAAAATTGTTTCTAATAAAAATCTCAATTTTATACACAATAAATGCTATTTGTATTGTAACTTTAATGTTAATTTATAATTACAGTGGAACCTTGATAAGTCGAAATCGAAGGAAAAATAAAAGTAATTCAAGTTATCAAAAAAAGTCGAGTTTAATACTTTTCTGTGTATATCGTCACGTAAATTTAACTTTTAAAATCGCGAAAAAACGTTTGAACAACGACTGCAATAAATTTCACAGTGGTGCACCTAAATGCGAAACACCTTGTATATAATTTTTTTTATGATCTCTAAACAAAACCCCAATAATTTGCTTTAATTTTACAAAGTAAGCGTTAATTCCAAATTAATTACGTGCAAACGCAAATTCCATTATAATGGGTGTTTCGAATTAAAGCAGAAAATATTAAGTTTTTCAAAAATTGCCAAAAACGATCGTTATGGGGCTTTGTAATTATTTATAACAGATTATTATTACAAACCGATAAACACGTGTGCCTATTTAAAAACTCAAATGCACGATTCCGGAAAGCTCGATAACGTTAACTTGCAAATGGCCTAAAGCGCTACGTTGAACCAAGGTAAATGAATTTTGGGCCTCACAACTAACATTTTGGAAAGCCATTACGACCAAAAAAGCCGCGATTTTTGAGAAAGGTGGCATAAAGATTTTTAAAGTATTATTTGTGACTTAACAAAAACGACAAAACATAGAATATTTAAAAATATGCTTACAATTCAGATTTATATACAGGGTGTACTTCGGAGAGTTCCAAAACCCTATTCTGTTCCACACAAACACGAAGTAGTCAAAATCAAAATTTTCTAGAACCTTCTTAACACTTCAACCTGCGATTCACAACTGAGGTGCGGGGGGAAACGATGTATGCAGTTTTCAACATTTTCGGTTTATTTCAATTTTGGTATATGTTAAATACGATTAAGAAACTTTCTAAAATGGCCGTACCGATGTTTTATAATTATTTATAAGTTGGTAGACAGCAAAAATAAATAATGTAACTAATTTAAATGAACTCGTGCGAGCCATCTACGGTACACGCACTAATTTAAATTGTTTTATAAGAGTTCAAATAAATAATACAAATAAACAAATTTTTGTATTTTCAATTTTTAAGTAATGTATTAAAATCGTTTAAAAAAAATGTTTTAACGACTGATATAATTTAAATTTCCTAATTATTCTTTGAAGCACATATGTTACATTCAAAGCACGTTGTATTCAAGCTGCCTATGTATAAGTTATGGAAAATTGGGGTTAAGTAAAAGGGCGGAGTTTATGTATTGATTTTTCACGAAGCCGTTCACGAAGCACTTCGTATTGAAGCTTCGTATAAGTTAAGGCACATTTGCGCAGTAAAGGGGCGGAGTTTATGTATTGATTTTTCACGGAGCCGACAAAGTATTGATTTTTAGATATGCCAAACAGGTAGCGACGTCGCCAAAAATTTCCAGTGTTTACGTTATGTTTAAGGCCACTGACCTGTGCGTTGCTCATAAATAAACCTGCATTCGTCGCTCACTGCCACGCAAAACGGCACAAATTAGTGTTTTAAATGTGTTTAATTAGTGTTTTAATTAGTCACGTGTGCGAAAAAGTGTCGGAATCGGCTTAGAACGAAAGTTCGCACAAAGTCCCAAATTCGAGACGGTCGCCGGAGCGCCGGCATTCGCCCGACCACTGCGCAAGGGTGCCTTAGTGCGATGGCAGCGTCGGCTTACGGACTTCCAGCCAAGCAAAAGATTCAGTTTGCGGTACGTCTACTTTGCGTGGGTCAAACGACCGAGCAAGGTGATATTTATATATACAGGGTGTTCCAAATTGAGTAGGCTAACATGCGTATCTTTCCTATTAGTGGAGATAGAAGTTTGGTTAAATGGGCAATGTTTTGCAGTTTTAGGTGCTGATTCAGATTCCGTTAAGAAAATTTAAAAATTCCGTATAGTTCCGAAGTACTCGTAAAAAAACTGAAACGTATGAATGATCGAGATTAACAGATTCTGAATTTGGATTAATCTCATCAAAATATACATATAAGGAAGATTTAATCTAGTTTAATCAATTTTTTTTTATTTTCTTAACTGCAATTTTTAGTGGTTTTTTGCAATTTAGTCAAAATTTTGGGGGTGTACGAGTTAAACCGACCTCAAATTCGGATTCAGCCCAACAAAATACATAATCCTAGGTGGGTCTGGTCAAAACTACTGACCACTTTTTTTTTGGTGTGCCGGTTGTATTTTCAGCATTAAAATATTAAAAGCGCCCAAAATCAAGCCTTTAACATTTTTGTATTTAATGTTAAAAATATATTCCAAAAGGTTTTATAAAGATCCATTCAAAGGCCCTGGATTCCGAGGTATAAACCTTACGGCACTCCACTAGACGTTGTATTTGAAATAAATTTTTGGGTAGTTTTTGAACGATTTCCGTGATTACTTAATATTCGATTTTTGCACGAAACTAGTGATTTCCAAACGAGGGGAGGGGGCTAGTGCAAAAGTGGGCGCTAAAATTCAATAAAAATTTAATTTTTGTATTAATATATTAATTTCAAAAATGTGCTGTATTTTTTTGCTGTACCTTTTTTTTTTCTTAAATTTTCAAATGGTATGGCCACTTGAAATTTTTTTCAACTCCACAAAATTTCATCGTTTACAAGATAGTGAATAATTTTTTTTTAAAAACTCAAAATATAAAGTTAAAAAAATATTTATTAACGGCTGTGAGAGTTTTTCTCATCTCTTCAGTAAAATCGGTAACAAAAAAAATCCCCGTTTTTGAAATTAATAACCTATAAATATATTATTTCATTCTGAATCATATGATACCTAAATTATGTTTTTTTTTTAATTAAAAATTAAAACAAAATTGTTACTGTTTAAAAAAAAACTTTTTGAGAAACGTTCCTGCGATTTTTAATTACTTTTCGATATCAGATTTTATTATCTTTTAGTGGGCTTCACGTTGCCCACTCGTCGTACAAGTTGCTCAATACAGGCATTTGTGTTAAGCACTTTGCAAATTCCGCAGTGCAAATCTCGCAAGACGCCAACCTTTTCCCTTATTAGATTATTATTTTTACAGGCGCTCGCTTACAGGCCCGTGTGATCGACGAACTACAGAATTATTGCGCGCCGCGTAGGTTTCGAACAAATTTATTGCGAAGACTATCCCCGTTTTTTTTTCGTCTACAAAATTTTGCAAAAAAACAACTTTAATAGTACAAATAACAAAGAAACTTATAGCAGCCTCATTGGCACAAAGCAAAAGTACGTTAATTCAATACAAGTCGCAAAAATAAAATAAAACCAAGTGTGTTAAAAGAAAAAAACGATTAAAGTAGATATTGGCAACAATTATAATTTCCCATTTCGACGAAACTAGCTTTTTGCGCAATTTTAAAACAATCAGGCACGAATTAAGCCAATTTGTAAATTTTTTTCTTGTGTTCGCTCTTTTTAAATTAACTCTAGGATTTGTCGGTTTTTGGTTTATGTAATTTCCCAAAAAGGTGGACTTCGAAAAAAGGGTACGAGGACGATTTAATATTTTTATAGGAAATACCTGTTTGAATGCCGTAATTATTTGCATCAATAGTTACAAAAAGGAGGCGCGCTCATCTGTTACGCGTTTTTTTTTTTATAATGGATCTCTTTACGGTTGCTTCGATGCACACATATAATGAGATTTTTCTTTTTCGGAATACCGTAACGGCCGCACGTGAAACGAAGGAGAGATATCGAAATTGCCTTAATCAATAGTTAAGCGCCCATTCGGGTATGGATTCTAAGGCGTTGCGAGAGCGATTTGAATTTAATATAGAAAATGAGTCACGCTAAATTAGTTTCATTAAAGTGGCAATTAAATTACAGGATCTAATTACGTTTTCTTGCTTTGCTATATTTTGATTTACATAATAATTAACTTATGTCATTATTGCATTATTAATGCAGCTACACCTTTCTATGGTCCTTTTTAAGAGCGGCGCAAAGACTCGAGTTGTGCGGTTATGTTTTATGGCGGGGCCATGAAATTGCCGTTCTGACTTTAATTTATTGATTTAGGAGGTTTGAAAAATTTTTGAAATTATACTTCGTCTGATCTAATTTATCTTCAAATCAAAAAAATTAATTTAATTTTCTAATAAATATCGATTTTATATTCGAAAAACATATTTGCTATAGCAATGAGTGGAAGAGAGCGAAAAGATACGACAAACGTATAAGAACAAGTGAGAGGGAACGATTAAAATTATTTAACAAGTTTTTCCTCTAATTTATTGACTTTAATTGTTGTGAATCGTGTTTAAAACCGAGTGCGCACATTCGAGCTCAAAGTGGCACATTCCGATCTCGGGAAAATGAAGCGCGCCGCTCCGCGTCGCGCTTCATTTGCCTCCCTCCCTCGGAAATGTGCCACTTTTCGCTCAAATGCGCACATCCTCGTATTTTTTACGTTTGTCTAATTTAATTTATCCTACACGCCTTCAAATCAAAAATTTTAATTTAATTTACTAAAAATTATCGATTTTATATTCGAAAAATGAATTTACTATAGCAATGAGTGGAAGGGAGCAAAAAGATACGACAATCTCATAAGTGCGAGCGAGAGGGAACGATTGAAATAATTTAACAATTTTTTCCTCCGATTTATTGACTTGAATTGTTATGAATCGCGCTTAAAACCGAGTGTGCACATTCGAGCTCAAAGTGGCACATTCCGATCTCGGGATAATGAAGCGCGCCGCTCCGCGTCGCGCTTCATTTGCCTCCCTCGCTCGGAAATGTGCCACTTTTCGCTCGAGTGTGCACATCCTCGTATTTTTTACGTTTGTCTAATTTAATTTATCGTACACGCCTTCAAATCAAAAATTTTAATTTAATTTACTAAAAAATATCGATTTTATATTCGAAAAATGAATTTACTATAGCAATGAGTGGAAGGGAGCGAAAAGATACGACAATCTCATAAGTGCGAACGAGAGGGAACGATTAAAATTATTTAACTAGTTTTTTGTCCATTTTATTGGGTTTAATTGTTGTGAATCGTGCTTAAAACCGAGTGCGCACATTCGAGCTCAAAGTGGCACATTCCGATCTCGGGAAAATGAAGCGCGCCGCTCCGCGTCGCGCTTCATTTGCCTCCCTCGCTCGGAAATGTGCCACTTTTCGCTCGAATGTGCACATCCTCGTATTTTTTACGTTTGTCTAATTTAATTTATCCTACACGCCTTCAAATCAAAAATTTTAATTTAATTTACTAAAAAATATCGATTTTATATTCGAAAAATGTATTTACCATAGCAATGAGTAGAAGGGAGCGAAAAGATACGGCAATCTCATAAGTGCGAGCGAGAGGGAACGATTGAAATAATTTAACAATTTTTTTCTCCGATTTATTGACTTGAATTGTTATGAATCGCGCTTAAAACCGAGTGTGCACATTCGAGCTCAAAGTGGCACATTCCGATCTCGGGAAAATGAAGCGCGCCGCTCCGCGTCGCGCTTCATTTGCCTCCCTCGCTCGGAAATGTGCCACTTTTCGCTCGAATGCGCACATCATCGTATTTTTGACGTTTGTCAAATCAAAAATTGTAATTTAATTTATCAATAAATATCGATTTTATTCCATAGTCTCCATAGTATATCTATTCCAGTATTGCTTGATGCCTTTATTACTTCTGCGGTAATCTTATCGGTTTCGACAGCTTTCCTTTTTGCTAATCCTTTTGTAACTTCGACTTCAGATCTTAATATGTTAAGTTTTATTTCTTCTACTTCAGGCAGGGACAAATTTAACTGCGATTGCGCGCCAGACTTATTATGATATGACGCCCTTTTTCGTATAGTAGGGGAGACCGGGATTGGAAGTCACATTTTTTTTCTTTTGTATTTTTAGAGCCCGTGGTCTTAATTTATAAATGACATTTATATATCAATAGATAGTGTTTCTATTCTAGTTTAAAAAAAGATTTTTATCTCTACCATTATCTAATGAGCAGATATTATAATTTTTCTGAAAAAAAAAGTGCGACTTTCAACCCCGTGCATAAGAGATGATTGTCATAGTGTCTGGGGTAGGTAATCACCCGCTAAATAAAAAGTAAAATACAAAACGACAAAACAAATGCATATGCTATTCCTAACCTATTCTATCTAACGAACTTAGGTTATGGTAACAAAAATGACAAATGTATAATTACAGCCAATCGTTTATGTAGTAAAACCCCTAGAAACCAATAAAAAAGGCCGCACAAATTTATGGTTACTTTGCACAGGTGACAACTAGCCCCCGTTAACTTGATCCAATTTTCCCGAAAACTGTTTTGGACAATAAACTCCCAAAATAAATTTAGATCAATGGTCATTTAAGAAACCATATGAATAATGTCATGAAGCATATCTTAAACATCATAAATACACGAAAAAGTATATCACTATGCAAAATTTAAATATACTTACAAGACTCATCACAGATTCACAAAAAATTACTTTCACTGTACAAAACAAACGAACGCATATATTTCTTTTACGGTATTTCAGAGCGAACTGAAGTAAAGTACGCAAGGAGGTATTGTGCTCGGGCTTCTTTGACACGGGTAAACAAATTTATTAATTCATTAGGTTTGCTGTTATGGCTTATGGTGACAACCTACCCGTGACACAACCATACCCGGTCTCCCCTATATTGTCCGTTGCAAAGCAGCGTCTGCTGTGCGAGGGGTCTTAATACATTGTTCTACGCTTTTCTCAACTGGGACCTTAGAAAATTGTGCGTCGAAGAGAGATGTCCGTTAAGAGAGGTCCTACTGTAAATAAAAGTTGCTTTGAAGATGTCGTCTGGGGGTACTTAAACCTAAAAATGGGCGGCCAAATATTTTTCCCAGTAGAATGCAAAACGCAAAGCGGCTCTTACACCTAACATAAAATAGTAGAACATTATTAAATATAGAAAAATATGAAAAGGATAAATTGGTCACCCTAGAAATTTAGTAGTTTTTCCCACACACTTTCCTACACTTTAGCTAAGCACAATTCTAACAACGTCCACGCACTAATGACTAATTCTTCATAATTGGAGATCGGTGTGTGTGTGTATAAGAAACTAGTTGCGGAGTTCAATTTCAAAGAATCTATTAATTAAATGCCCGGCTAAGTTTAATTAAAAAATAACATTACATCGTAAATAAAGAACACAATAAGTAGCCTTAACGGTCACTAATTTTTATTCGATAAGACGAGTCGGAATAAACTTGACAGTCATTCCCGAAATTTATAACCGAGAAGGTTTCTAGTCCATCCACATTGCGGTTCAAATAATAATTTTGCGTTTGGCTCTTTTCAAGCAAAAAATCGCAATTCGTATTCTACGAATTCGTTTTGTACGTATAATTTGTGTGTTTGTTCAAATTCCTCGGAATTATGTCACGAACGGTTTCTTCAAAGTCGATTCTAACTATTTGTACTTTTTTTTTATGGTCCGCGCAAACACGTTTTGCGGTACCGCAAAGATCTATTGTTAAATAATGGATTTTATTTCCAATTTCGGCGGAAAAGTTCGTGAAGTGAAGCTTCTTTGCCGAGGGGGCTACGATTCGCGAGCGTTGCGATAATTCCGATGGCGTCAGGGGAATAGGTAGGTGAGTGGTGGGGGAGCCGGTAGAGGAGCGTGCACTATCGGTAGAAAGAAACTAAGACAGGGCCTTCTTAGCATGCTTAATATAATAATTACTTTATTAAGTATTTTCTTTGCAATAAAGAGGGTAGATGCTATTTTCGTTTTTAAATTAATAATGTATTATAACTAGCCAAGTTCTTAATTGAAAATAACCACCATAAATTGGAGAAAAACTCGCGTAAAATTTTAAAATATATTTCTACTGCTTGTACTAATTTGCTACCCATAGAAATAAATAAAAATCGGAACGATTAAAAATGGACTTCTTTTTAAAACTTGAATTTTGCAATTTTTGGATTTTACAAATTTTTGCGGTATTTTAAAGTAACTTGTTTTTTTTCAGATTCGTATCTTTAACTATGTTAATTATACAGGAAGCTCTTTAATGATAGGGTTTCCATTCATTCACCGATTTCAAGGACAAGAATATAATATTATAAATTGAAAAGCACAGAATCGTTCTCACTTACAATAGGTGTATTTGTTCTTCCTGCAATTTTTTTGCTCTCCTAAAGACATTAAAATGATTTTTTGGACGGAAAAACGATTTCGTGTCGCCTCTCTAACGGATTATCATTAAACTGTACAAAAAGGCGTCTCTGGATTCGTTATTCTTAAAACTACAGTGGAACCTCGATATAGCGGACCGATGCGCGCTTAAGCCCGTCCGTTTAAATTGAAAATTTGTTATGTATCGTATGTGTTACCGATTAAATAAAAACCAATTAAATCGATTCGTAAATATCACAATGGAATACTTGGAACAGAATATCAACAATAAGAATTCTCGAACGGAATCGTTCAAAGCGAAGCGAACTTATTTTTGATTAAACTCCTGTTAGTTTTAACAAGCGAATGATACACTTTCAGCAAAAACAAGATTGCAGAAGTCTAATTTTTCGAAAAGTAGAAATGCCACAGATCATGCATCAACGGTAACAGTTAGCCTTTATTACTAAGGGTCGGCTACAGTCGTTCATTACTGATACGTCGTAAATCTAAGAGATAGCGATCGATCAACCGTTTTACATCGAACTATTCAGGAAATTGTAGTAAGATAGATCAAAGGTGGGACTTGGAGAAGATTAATGCGGTGCAAAATGATGTTAATGAATATCCACGGAACCATACGAGCCAGAAAATTTGTTATTGTTCATAATTGTGTTGGGATTACGTCTATTTGAATGGAATGCACTGTTAGGCGAGGAGAGTGCACCCATTCTTTTTCTTATCTTAATTGTTGTGGCGTGCAACGAACGTTTGTTATTGATATCCGAAACCGTTACTTTTGGGTGGGATTTCGATGAATTGTTTTGGGTTCGTCTTGTGATGGGGATGCGATAGATCATTTTATTTTATTTTTTACAAAAAAACGATTTTCTTATCTTTTTCTTATTATACAGTCGAACCTCGATAAGTCGAAGTCGAAGGGAAAACTAAAAATAATTCGAGTTATCAAAAATTCGAGTTAGCAAAAAAAGTCGAGTTAAATACTTTTCTGTGTATATATCATATCTATATTTACCATCCTTTATACAAAATAACCAAAATTTGTAAACAATTATTAACATTATTTATTGTTATTAAGTATTTAGGTAATATGGTTATTTACATCTTATTTATTGTTGGATTGAAAGTAATCTAAAATTGTCTTTTGCTTCATTGATCCAAAATGTTGGGTTTCTACAAATTGTTCCAATGATCTCCCGAAACCAGAATATTTTTACTACGTGTATACCAAAACCATTCAATCATAGCTTTCTCGAAGTTGGAAAAATGACACTCCTTTAGCCTTTTTTTAATTTTCGTTTACACTCTTTGTTGATCAGTAAATAATTTTAGAAAAAGTATTTAATTCTTTTAGATTTTCTGTTACACACTGTTATAAACTATAAACAACAAAAAATACATTTGATCGTGCTCCTGCTCGACGAATAACGACCAAAAAAAATAGACCCTTTTCTTGTAAAAGAAACGGTAAAACCATCTTAAATTTCATAACTGTTGAGAAAGCATTTAAACATAAATTAGTATTTAAATCCAATTGAAGTGCCGACGTCAAAATATCAAAGTCTTGTAGTAGGCTTCAACCTTTTCATCCTATTTTACAATAGCCATTTTGACCAGCAATAACACCGAACAAACCCGTTCTTTAATCCTACCAGGTATTGTACTTTTATGAAAAGTTGTAAAATTTAACTTCGAGTTATCGAAATATTTACTAATGGAAACTTGAATTTAGGAAATTGTAAAACGCTTCGACTTATCGAAAAATTCGAGTTATCGATAAAAAAATATTAACGTTGAAATAGGCAAGTCCTAGGGAAACAGGTTCGAGTTCGAGTTATCAAAAATTCGACTTATCGAGGTTCGACTGTAATTATTAAAAGAAGTACTTTCTGGAGCTACTCTCCAATTAACCGTTTACAGTTACGGTTATTCACAAAAGAAGAAAAGCGCGCAATGACAAGTTATAAATAAATATAACAACTAATACCACCTCAATGTGAAGTTTACGACATTGAGGCTTATTTATTGTATTTTTTAAAAGTTGTAAAACAATACCAGTTATCACTTTTGCCGCATTGAAAATAAAACTTATAATTCGCTTTGCATAAATTTAAATGGCATTAACATATTCAACAAATTTTGTGGTTCGATTACTTCTCGAACTTTCTGTTTGGAAATTAGCACAAACTCTGTTTATTTGTTTATTCGGTTACCTAATTTAAATAGACGAGAAAAAAAAGCGTTGTTTAAAATCTCAATTTAAATGTTTGTGGCGGCAATAAAAATCACGAAACGAAAAAAAGGTGTAGGCTACCTTTTGGGATAAAAAGAACTGTTTCATGACTCATGCCGTTACTTGTTATCGAATGAGACATCTCGAAATTTGTGTTTATATGTATAAAAAGGCACATTGTATTAAATCTGGGTGGTAACGTAGGTGGCGAATATTTTTAAAGCCGCCGTTTATCTGATCGGGAGAAGATTTTGACACACAGATTTTTTCCATTGAAATAGTTACACTTACGATTAGTGATGAGAAACGATTTGTCTACAAAGATAATAATTGAAAACTATCATGGTCCAAGCGTGATGAGCGGGCACGAGCCACATCAAAAGCCGATTCGCATAAAAAAAGGGCCATGTTTTGTATTTTGGCGGAATTGTAAAGGTGTTGTGTGTTTTGAACTGCTTCCAAAGGATCAAACGATCAATTAAAATGTTTATTGTTAACAAATCAATGATAAACGGTCAGAATGAGTTAATCGTAATAGATATTATGTTCCACCATGACAACGCTCGACCTCACACATCTTTTGTGATGGTAAAACGAAGCGCCTTATTAATTTAGATAAACCCAAATATGTAATCTTTAAATTATCTCTCTTTTTTTTGGAACCTCACAAATGATAAAATATATAAAGGTTAAATTAAACAAATTAGCAGCTAGACAACAATTAAAAAAAAACATTTTAAGATTCAACGATCAAGGCACTACGTGCAAAATAATTCGGGTTTCCGTTTTTCCTTTATGTTCATTACATTGAAAAGATATTCAAATTATTTTTCATTACTTATTTATGTAAATTTCAAGAATGTTATTCAAATTTTCCTAGCTTCCACATATTGTGAGGGATTTTAACAAATTGCCTTATTTTAAGTACTACTGATGAAATTAAAATTACTGTTTTGAAGTTTGAGGGCGATTTTCTTCATTGTGGATTTTTTTAACAAATAATTTTGAATTTTTAAGGTAGAAATATGTCCTAAAATACGAGGATGTGCGCATTCGAGCGAAAAGTGGCACATTTCCGAGCGAGGGAAGCAAATGAAGCGCGACGCGGAGCGGCGCGCTTCATTTTCCCGAGATCGGAATGTGCCACTTTGAGCTCGAATGTGCACTCGGTTTTAAGCACGATTCACAACAATTAAAGCCAATAAAATAGAGGAAAAACTTGTTAAATAATTCTAATCGTTCTCTCTCACTTGCACTAACAAGATCGTCGTATCTTTTCGCTCTCTTCCACTCATTGTTATAGTAAATATGTTTTTCGGATATAAAATCGATATTTATTAGTTAATTTAATTAAATTTTTTTATTTGAAGATGCGTAGGATAAACGTAAAAAATAGTTTGAGGGTCATTTTTTTCATTGCGGATTTTTAAAAAAAAAATTTTTTTCATTTTTAAGGTAGAAATATGTCCTAAAATACGAGGATGTGCGCATTCGAGCGAAAAGTGGCACATTTCCGAGCGAGGGAAGCAAATGAAGCGCGACGCGGAGCGGCGCGCTTCATTTTCCCGAGATCGGAATGTGCCACTTTGAGGTCGAATGTGCACACTCGGGTTTAAGCACGATTCACAATAATTTTGGGGACGAAAAATAAGTAAAAAAATTTTTATCGTTCCCTCTCACTCGTACTTATAAATTTGTCGTATCTTTTCGCTCGCTCCCACTCATTTGCTATGGTAAAAATACGTTTTTCGAACATATAATCGATATTTACTGAAAAAAATTTATTTTGTTGATTGGAAAGAATGTTTAATTTACAAAATTCAATAAATACGAGGATGTGCGCATTCGAGCGAAAAGTGGCACATTTCCGAGCGAGGGAGGCAAATGAAGCGCGACGCGGAGCGGCGCGCTTCATTTTCCCGAGATCGGAATGTGCCACTTTGAGCTCGAATGTGCACACTCGGTTTTAAGCATGATTCACAACAATTAAAGCCAATAAATTAGAAAAAAAACTTGTTAAATAATTTTAATTGTTCCCTCTCACTTGCACTAACAAGATTGTCGTATCTTTTCGCTCTCTTCCACTCATTGCTATAGTAAATATGTTTTTCGGATATAAAATCGATATTTATTAGTAAATTTAATTAAATTTTTTGATTTGAAGATGCGTAGGATAAACGTAAAAAATAGTTTGAGGGTCATTTTCTTCATTGTGGATTTTTTTAACAAATAATTTTGAATTTTTAAGGTTGAAATATGTCCTAAAATACGAGGATGTGCGCATTCGAGCGAAAAGTGGCACATTTCCGAGCGAGGGAAGCAAATGAAGCGCGACGCGGAGCGGCGCGCTTCATTTTCCCGAGATCGGAATGTGCCACTTTGAGCTCGAATGTGCGCACTCGGTTTTAAGCACGATTCACAACAATTAAAGCCAATAAATTAGAGGAAAAACTTGTTAAATAATTTTAATCGTTCTCTCTCACTTGCACTAACAAGATCGTCGTATCTTTTCGCTCTCTTCCACTCATTGCTATAGTAAATATGTTTTTCGGATATAAAATCGATATTTATTAGTAAATTTAATTAAATTTTTTGATTTGAAGATGCGTAGGATAAACGTAAAAAATAGTTTGAGGGTCATTTTCTTCATTGTGGATTTTTTTAACAAATTATTTTGCATTTTTAAGTTAGTAATAATATATCCTAACCTACACGTTTTGTGGGTGACCGATTAATTTTGGTATTTGACTGTACATACATCTCCTAGCAACAATTTTTACCTATACAAATACTATTAAATTGCGACACCCTGTATAACGTCCATTTTACATTAAAACTATGCATCTAATATTTTTACTTTTGGTCATAAATAAATTTAATCTATCGCATGTCAAATTTGAGTCCCATAATTTTAAATAAATATAAACAGCTGTCAATATTCAACGAATTAAATTTATGGCTGGCTTTAGTGTATGTCAAAGGAATACAATAATTGAATGCGGTATAAATAAACAACGTTAGATCGAAGCGTGCCATTGCAACCAAGCCAGATATCTAATTTTTTGAGGAAGTGAAACACGATCTCACAAATCTTGGACATTTTTCCATCAAAAAAAAAAAAAGAGAAGGTTAATGATAGTTATTGCTTCTTAATTAACTTTCACCTTTTTTGCACGTTTTGTTGTTAGAAAAATCGAGGGGTCGCGTGACCCCTTCGTAAGTACTTCTCTAATTTGCTCGTTTTTACTCAAAATTAATGTTTGGCCAGCGAAATACGAAAGTACGTAGATCTAGTCCAAGTAAACAACTTTAATTTTTGTTCTCGAAGAGAATGGAACTTCCTTCTAAAAATTAAAAGAACGATAAAGGCAAAACATTCCAATTCCTGACACAATCTCGATTAAGATTAATTAATTAACAAATATATTAAGAACGTCGGTATTTATACGAAAAAAAAAGTCCTTCGAACAATCCATTCCGATTTTAATTTAAATAAAGAAAGAATCAAAATTTGCACGTTTTTTAAGATGTCTTTTATTAATAGTTTTGATTTTGACGCAAAGACGCAACGCCGGACGACAAAAATTTCCCATTTTAGAAATTAATCCAAAAATTACCTAACTTTCCTTTTTCTTTACGAAAATTGTAAACAATCTGGACGTCCCTAGAAGTAACGTCCAAATTAAATTATGTATCCGAAATGATTTAGAAATTAAAATTTCGTTTTCGTTCTCGGCGACTTTCATTTTTAATTAAGCGTCGAGCGGATTCGATTTAACGAATTTTGTCGCCTTAGAAATCTAATTTGTATAATATCAGTATAAACAAATCGAGCGAATCCACTTTCAGTTTATTCAAACGAATCTTAATTTTTGTGAAAGCGCTGCTCGCCGTGACAACGAAAAAGGAATTTACTTTCGACGGACCGGTGGAATAACTGTGCTTTTAATTGAAACTTACATTACCTTCATTTATCAGACTACGATTTTAATTAAATGAACAACAAGCTGTCTTACATGCCAAACGTACGCATTCGTTGCTTAGTTGAGCTTAGCATAGGAGAAAACGATTAGAAGATAATAGAGCTGTTAAAATAATAACTAATTTAACTCATATAACAAACTTGTAAAAACAATCTTTTTAAAAACACCACCACATCGGAGTATATCCCCCAAAGTAAGTGATGGATTTAAGTTTAGGTCCATGAGGCTCGTGCCTAAGGCCCCAAAACTTAATCACTATCCATGCATAGACATAATAATAATAGACACATAATATAACAAAAAACATATACAGGGTGTCCCAGTACTAATAGACGCCATTGATACATCTCACAGAAAATAAAATTCTGAAACGAAAAGTCCTTTGTCATTTTTTGATCAGACCCATAGATAATTAGTTATTAATAAAAATGGGTGGCCAATCAGGTGCGCGTTATAGCAGCAAGAAGAAAGAGGGGGAAAGTGAGAAGTGACTGCAAGAGTGAGATGAAGGCGGGACAGCAGCTTTAACAACAGGACAAAAAGTCCAAGCATTAACTCTTATGTGCTCGACTCTCCAGATATTCCCGAAATTAATTTAATAATTAATTTTAGTGAAGAGGCACCTGAGTGTTGAATCTCCGAAATAGTGACTGTGTTTACTCCGTAGACTGTCGTGCGAGCGAGCCTGCTGCTGTCCCGCCTTCATCCCACTCTTGCAGTCACTTCTCACTTTTCCCCTCTTTCTTCTTGCTGCTATAACGCGCACCTGATTGGCCACTCATTTTTATTAATAACTAATTATCTATTGGTGTGATCAAAAAATGACAAAAGACTTTTCGTCTCAGAATTTTATTTTCTGTGAGATGTATCAATGGCGTCTATTAGTTCTGGGACACGGTGTATATAGTTGGTCCCGTGTCTGTCCGTTGGAGAGATGTTTCGCTGTATATCTCATTTTTTTTTATAATAGAAAATAATAACTCTGCATAAAATATATCATTTTTGGATTAATTTATTATTACTTGCAAAACTATTAAAAATTAAAATTAACAACCAACATATAAACTAAAAAAACTTTTTTATTTGCAATTTTTCCACGTCCAAAGCGGGAAAATCGTATTTCAAGATAAAATGCCTTCAAAGACCTACAAGCATGGCGTTATTAAGAACACCCCATCGGTAAACTTCATTTATAACAAATATCTGCACATTAATGTAAGTTGGGAACCAAAAAAAAAAATACTTTATACTTATGAGTTCACCTTGTATTCATTCATTTTAAGGTCAAACTTACGAGCACTTTTGCGTTCAATTTACTGACTCAATTTATATATCGTGGTATTTACAAGGATCAATATTCCATACCATTTTAAAGCCAGCCAAGGTAAGGCATTCTATGGCACCGATAATTATGCATTATTTTCGGAGTCAGTTGGTGTACGTAAAATGCACAAGCAAACAGTAAAACAGCTGTGACATAAAACCTACAGTTGTTGAAGCGCAATTTTTAAATTCGGTGCAGCAGTCGGCAAAAAAGCGGACGATAAAAATCGGCACAAGGCGGTGCAAGGGCGTCGCTTCAATTCCAATTTTATTTATTTTTAACAAGTAATTAAAACGATTTATTTAAATTGATTTATGGCGTTAACGTTGTTCGAATCCTTGAATATTTAGATCGCACGTAGAGGAATGTGAAAAGCAATAAGACGGATTATTATTTTTTTGAGTGTCTCCTTATTTCTGTAGAAAGTTGCTGTTCAAAAAAAAAATGTAGAAAATGTATCACGTCCGACGACAAAAATTAATGTAGATGTGTACGAATTAAAGGTTTTAGAAAATACAGGAAATTAGCATCCTTTTGAGGATGATATATTTCATGTAAATGCTTCAATTAAATTTTTTATAAAATAAAAAAATTGTTTCCCGTTTTACTTTGAATAATGATGAAGCGGTTTTTTTTGTGTAATTTAAAATATTTGCTTTGCTCGCTCAAATGTGCACGCTCGGCTGTAAACACGATTCGCAATAATTAATTTACATTCGTTTTTAATTGAGAATTACGCGATCGTTTTTATGCGAGAAACGGCCAATTTCTTTTTGACAAAGTGATTTAACAATTTTTTTTTTTTAAATAAAATCAAAATTTATTCGATAAAATTTAATGATTGAAAGAGAAGAGATTAGTGTGGCAAATCCAATGAATACGAAGATGGGCGCATTCGAGCGAAAAGTGGCACATTTCCGAGCGAGGGAGGCAAATGAAGCGCGACGCGGAGCGGCGCGCTTCATTTTCCCGAGATCGGAATGTGCCACTTTGAGCTCGAATGTGCCCACTCGGGTTTAAGCACGATTCACAATAATTTTGGCGACGAAAAATAAGTAAAAAATTTTTATCGTTCCCTCTCACTCGTACTTATAGGTTTGTCGTATCTTTTCGCTCGCTCCCACTCATTTGCTATGGTGAAAATACGTTTTTCGAACATATAATCGATATTTACTGAAAAAAATTTATTTTGTTTATTGGAAAGAATGTTTAAGTTACAAAATTCACTAAATACGAGGATGTGCGCATTCGAGCGAAAAGTGGCACATTTCCGAGCGAGGGAGGCAAATGAAGCGCGACGCGAAGCGGCGCGCTTCATTTTCCCGAGATCGGAATGTGCCACTTTGAGCTCGAATGTGCACACTCGGGTTTAAGCACGATTCACAATAATTTTGGCGACGAAAAATAAGTAAAACATTTTTATCGTTCCCTCTCACTCGTACTTATAAGTTTGTCGTATCTTTTCGCTCGCTCCCACTCATTTGCTATGGTGAAAATACGTTTTTCGAACATATAATCGATATTTACTGAAAAAAATTATTTTGTTGATTGGAAAGAATGTTTAATTTACAAAATTCAATAAATACGAGGATGTGCGCATTCGAGCGAAAAGTGGCACATTTCCGAGCGAGGGAGGCAAATGAAGCGCGACGCGGAGCGGCGCGCTTCATTTTCCCGAGATCGGAATGTGCCACTTTGAGCTCGAATGTGCACACTCGGGTTTAAGCACGATTCACAATAATTTTGGCGACGAAAAATAAGTAAAACATTTTTATCGTTCCCTCTCACTCGTACTTATAAGTTTGTCGTATCTTTTCGCTCGCTCCCACTCATTTGCTATGGTGAAAATACGTTTTTCGAACATATAATCGATATTTACTGAAAAAAATTTATTTTGTTTATTGGAAAGAATGTTTAAGTTACAAAATTCACTAAATACGAGGATGTGCGCATTCGAGCGAAAAGTGGCACATTTCCGAGCGAGGGAGGCAAATGAAGCTCGACGCGGAGCGGCGCGCTTCATTTTCCCGAGATCGGAATGTGCCACTTTGAGCTCGAATGTGCACACTCGGTTTTAAGCACGATTCACAACAATTAAACCCAATAAAATGGACGAAAAACTAGTTAAATAATTTTAATCGTTCCCTCTCACTTGCACTAACAAGATTGTCGTATCTTTTCGCTCTCTTCCACTCATTGCTATGGTAATTATTTTTGTCGAATATAAAATCGATATTTATTAGTAAATTAAATTAAATTTTTTGATTTGAATTCGCGTAGAATAAATTAGATTAGACAAACGTCAAAAATATGAGGATGTGCGCGTTCGAGCGAAAAGTGACACATTTCCGAGCGAGGGAGGCAAAAATTTTCCCGAGATCGGAATGTGCCACTTTGAGCTCGAATGTGCGCACTCGACTTTTAGAACATTTCACAGTAATTAATTTATTTATAATTTACTAGAATTTTATTTAAAAAAAGTTACAGAACCGTATTTGTACCAGTAACCAAATCTCTGACAAAAAAGTATAAGGTACTTGCGGGTAATAAGGCCTATCGGTTAATAAGGCCTAAAATAACGAAAATTCGCTTCCTGCCCCAAATGTAGCACTATACGTCATAAAACGCGGACGGGCAAGTAAGTAATTTTTATAAATAATTTTAAGTGCAATTTCTGCATGCGTATGATTATTGATCTTCGTTACCATCGAACAGATTTTGATCCTTTGCAGGGAGAGACGAGTATATAAAATTGACTCAATACACCAATACCATAATTGTATACTGGGAGAAGAGAGAGAACAAGACTTACCAAATATATTATGTATAGTTTGATTATTTAAATATTTTAAAACTGTAGGCCTTATTACCCTTCGGTAGGAAAATAAGGTCTACTGGTAAGGTTTTTAAAAAGATTTAATTTTGTCTTTGAATATGGTAAAAGTTGACATTTTTTGTTTATATTTTATAGTAACTGAATCTGAAAAATGATTACTATTAAAATCTGTTGGTTAAGTTTAATATTTTTCATTTAATTTCAAATGTCCCCTAGCTAGGCCTTATTACCCGCAGGTACCTTATTTGCTGTATTTAATAAAATAATACAGCACATTTTTAAATGAATATGTTAATACAAAAATTAAATTTTTGTTCAATTTTTTGCGCCCACTTTTGCACTGGCCCCCTGCCCTCGTTCGGAAATCACTAGTTTCGTGCAAAAATCGAAAATTAAGTAATCACAGAAATCGTTCAAAAATTTTATGAAAAATGCCCATAAATTTATTTCAAATTAAACGTAAACAAAATTCTTATCGCATACTGGAATTCCCACACCCGTTCCCCGCACATTTCAGTTGTGAAAGGCACTCGAAGCGCTCAGTTAAACACTCCCCAAAATTTCAATTTACAAGTGATTATTTAAAAGTGTGGAGTGACAGTGTTTACCAAGGGCATTCTGCCCTTAAGAAGCGCCTGTTCTGCAAAGTTCAAAACTGTAAGTTTTTTTGAAAAAAAATTATTAATATTTTTCGATTTTAATTATGTAAAATTAACGGTATCCCAAAAATGTTGGTACGGGTGTGCTCGCCAAAAAATTGGCAATTTTCGAGCTTCAGTGGCTTTTCCAAAAAATTCAAACTAACCCCTAAATTAATTTCGTTTGTGCCAAATTTTAATACGTCACGGAATGACGTAGAAACGTCCGGCTATTTGCGAGCCGGTCTTATCGCATTTCTTACTTGGCTTTTAAGATATCATTTTATTTTGCCTTTTTACAATTTGAATTTTTAAACTGCACTTTACAAACGAAACGAGCTAAAAAACCGCGTCTGTTTCTACGAAAGTAACAGCGCCCTTAGTTTTCCCTCCCTCGGAAAATCAAATTTCTAATTTAGTGCTTTTAAAAAGATATATCGAAATAAATTAAACGCTTTAACTTTTTCTGAATATAAAATAAGGTACAGAACCCAAATAAGGCCCACATTAAGTTTATAAAATACTTCGTAATCAAAATGTTTATTTGTATTAAACTTCAAAATAAAAGAAACAATCTTTCTTTTGTAACAAAAGAAGGCACCTGGAGTAAATATAAAAAATATGTCGGTTAGACCTTATTGGGGCACCTATGTCCCAATAAGGCCCAAAGATTTCTTTATATATAAATCAACTTATTATCAATTTTAATAGTCATTATTATATTTATATTAAATTATTATTAGTGTTATTAAACTTAAAATAATAAAATATTTGGTTATAATTTAATATTTTAATAAAAATTGACTTGTAAATTTTTAACAACTTTTAGTTAGGTTTTTTTTATCTTTATCTTTAAACAGTTTCCTGAACAATAAAATTCTTTGTCTGCGTCTGTAAAAACATTATTATTTTCAAATACACTTAAAACTGAATATGTTACAAATAAGGCCCACAAGGTTTTTTAGTGGGCCTTATTAGGACATATCGTACATGTAATAGAAACATTTGTCACATAACATATACTGATAGGATGGCTTTGAAATACATATAGAAGGGTTAGTAAACATATAATAAACAATAAACATACAATTAAAAATATTCACCCTTTTTGTAACAAAAATTTTATAAAATCCAGCCTGCACTTCGCGTCATAGTACGTTTCCCGACACACTCAAGACCCTCAAGCCTTGCGTTATGCAATTGTGCGTAAGTTATGGTCACATACATTAATACGAGCTTTGAAAATGATCGTAAATCAGGAAGCGGGAAATTTAAAAAATGGGCCTTATTGGGCACTGGGCCTTATTGGGCACTGGGCCTTATTTGGCTCAACTACCTTATAATTTTATTCGACCAATTTATTTTATTGCATTTAATAAATGAAGGCGAATATAGCAAATACGAAGATGTGCACATTCGATCGAAAAGTTTTGTCTACGCCTAATAAGCAAGAAGTTTCACTTCTGTCGCGCGTCGGCTTCACGCGCCCCCTTCTTTTACTTTATTAAACTTTTCACAAATAGAACTAAATCGCACTTACAACTATCTCAATGGTTTCTCTCGTTAACCATTCTTTTCGGAAACGTGTTCGAAAAGCTTAAACTCGAAAAACAATTAGAAAAAAATCGTAGGTGAGCACAATTATGAATGCATCGCAAGAAAACGTCATTAATATTAATTTTCCGTGGCGAACTGTCGGAAAATGCGAGCCTCGCAAAGCTGTAGCGAAATCTTCATCAAACCAGCTCTTATTAAAACCTCTATTCCGAATCATAAAGCATTTTGTTGTTGTTATTAGTTTTTTACGAGTATCATTTCCATAATGGCATCACTCGAGCCAACCACCTAATTATTGTACGTTTCAAGTTCTCGGCAGAAGGCGCTTCCATATATTGAAATACGACGTGCACATAAAACCTACACGTTTACCACTTCCACTCGTCTCGTTCCGCAAAATAATAATAATAATAAATGATGTTGTTATTTTCAACAATAAAATCTTGCGCTCTCGGCTGGTAATCCTTCTAAGCAGACAATGGAGGAGAAAAAGATTTGCTACATCGATACAATCTTCGAGCTTGAATTTACAATTAACACTTATTCGCTTCGCAATGACGAGTGATAATCGGAGATTAAGTCAAATTACTGGCCAACACAATTATTTACGACGATCAGATAAAATATAAGACTTAAGATTATCAAGTGCTAACGAGGAGGATATCCTTCAATATTTACAACGGGCAGACAATACATAAATATGAAGTTTTTTTTGCGTTTCCCCCATTGGGCAAGATGTCCTCCAAAATAACGCAAGATAAAAATATGTAAAAGACGAAATAAAACGTAATACGGCGAAATCTCGCTTTACGGACCTCTCTTATAAGCGACATGGTCCCATCGGTGACCGCGCAAGCGAGATTTCACTGTATCCCAAAACGACGGTTTTCCGCGATGCTTTTACATAATATAATACAGTGGGAACTCGGTTATCCGGACTAATTATCGTTGCAGCACATTCGGATAATCGAAAATTCGGTTAATTGAATGTATAGGAAAAAAAAACGAATTTTAGCTATATACATATAATGTGACATTTTTAGAGCGCAACTTCGGTTTTAGAATTACTTGAATTTTTTTAAAGTAAATTGATCATTGTTAATCGTGGCGTAGAGCGAGTGTGCACATTCGAGCTCAAAGTGGCACATTCCGATCTCGGGAAAATGAAGCGCGCCGCTCCGCGTCGCGCTTCATTTGCCTCCCTCGCTCGGAAATGTGCCACTTTTCGCTCGAATGCGCACATCGTCGTATTTATTGAATTTTGTAAATTAAACATTCTTTCCAATCAACAAAATAAATTTTTTTCAGTAAATATCGATTATATGTTCGAAAAACGTATTTTCACCATAGCAAATGAGTGGGAGCGAGCGAAAAGATACGACAAACTTATAAGTACGAGTGAGAGGGAACGATAAAAATTATTTACTTATTTTTCGTCGCCAAAATTATTGTGAAGCATGCTTAAATCCGAGTGTGCACATTCGAGCTCAAAGTGGCACATTCCGATCTCGGGAAAATGAAGCGCGCCGCTCCGCGTCGCGCTTCATTTGCCTCCCTCGCTCGGAAATGTGCCACTTTTCGCTCGAATGCGCACATCTTTGTGTTAATTGGTTTCGACTATATTAATAAGAAATCCTTCAAATCTGGATTTTCTATTCGGAAAAAGTTTTCGCTTGAAAGTGCACATACTCTTTAATAATTAAATTTGCCTATCTTATTCTTCTCTCTTACAAATAATATTAATTCAATCAAACTGAACTAAATGTACCACTTCTCGCTTTTCTTTTAATTAAAAATTACGGTAGGGTATTTTTACCAAAACCACGTTTCTAATTTAGTAGGGGAAGTTAACCTGTTGTGGGCACAGTTAGCTATTTAGGCCATAACTTTTGACCAACTCAATATTAATGCGGAATGAGCATATTATCGCGAAGCTAGAGGACCTTAGCTAACTACTGGCAAAGGAATTAATTTTATATCAATTAAAAAAAAAACATTTTTAACTTTACATAAAGAAGTCAATTTTTTTCATGCAATTTTTTTTAACCGGTTGTGGGCACATCAGGAAAATCCCCTCAAAATGGGAAAATATGAAGTAAAACGCCACTATATAGAGAAAAAACACAATTTAGTCATTTTCAAAGCCTTCAGTTAAGAAAATAAAATTTAAAATAGGCTTTCGCAGTGGACTTCACGGGATCATCGTCAAATGGCTCCAATGTACGCATCAAAATTGATTTTTGAAATCGACATGGCTAAAAATGCACTAAAAAATCCGCAAAAATTTCGTAAATACATTATTTACAATTTTCAAGTCATATGAATTGGTCTGTCAAAGATGCGCGACAATCGAAAATCTGATTTTCAATAGTCGTGTTGTGAAAAGAAGTCTGTTTGAAATCCAAAACGAAAAATGTTAAATTTTTTTTTAATTATTGTGTAAAAGTTTTGATATCTTTACATTTTTGTCGTACATGATAATCGAGCGGGGTCTTTGCCCGCCCCCCTCGAAATCAGGCCGCGGCTACACCCCTAGACTCCGCAGGGGGGTTATGTTAACATGAACAACAATATTCGACAAATTGTCAGCGAAATACAAGGTTTAAATGGCAAAAACTTAAGTGCCCACAACTAGTAAAATGTAGGTGCCCACAACTGGAAAATTCATAGCTGTCGACAAATGACTGGCAAATTTATTTCGCGAAGATTTTGATTGAATCGAAATTAAAATTATAAAATATATTTAATTTCCTGCATATATTTACATTAGACCGGCCTTTTGCAATAAGTTACTATTATTTATCGCACTTTAAACAAAATAAACGATTACATCGCGGTACATTTTTAGAGATGAAAACATGGAATAACGCGTAGCTACTACGCATATGCGTCTGTTCGCTTTATATTAGCAATAAAACATAGTGCTGACATTGCGAACAATTGACGATCGTGAAAACACCTGTATCTGCTCACGATCAAAAGTTATTCGGGGGTGCCCACAACCGGACAATGCCCACAACCGGTTAACTTCCCCTACTTTTAAACTAAACTAGATGGAAGACTTCATCGTACATGAAAAAACAATATTTTAACTTTTTTCGAATTTTGACTTTTATTTCTCAACCTTTTTTCAACATACCCCACCCAAGTCATTCTAAAATTTTGATGCATCCCCTATGTAACATATTAATATATTTTTATTTTTAAAAATTGCCCAATAATATTTGGAGACATTAATTTTTACATTTAAACCTTCAAGAAACTGCAAAAGATGATATAAAAATCAACTAGTTGATTTTTAGTGGCCCACTTCAGAATATTTGACTCATATAGGTACAATTTTAATTAATCAAAAATGCGAATTAGTAAACATTCGAAAGTACACCTGAAAATATTTTATTAAGCTTGCTACAATTAGGCGTACGGAAGAGCACAATAATAAATTATCAATAAGAATAAAATATCGAACCTTTTTCAAACAAAAAATAGATCTAATTTCTTCGAATTTTAATTTTTTAATTGAAGAATAAAATAATAATATAGGCAAATCGAATTAATACGAAGATGTGCGCATTCGAGCGAAAAGTGGCACATTTCCGAGCGAGGGAGGCAAATGAAGCGCGACGCGGAGCGGCGCGCTTCATTTTCCCGAGATCGGAATGTGCCACTTTGAGCTCGAATGTGCACACTCGGTTTTAGGCACGATTACGAAGCGTTCCGCTTTAACAGGAAAAAAGTTCGTCAAATTGTTAGGTATGTGTTTACAAAAAACGCAACATATATTAAACACTAAATAAAACAGTCGCGCATTATCTTAAAATCAATAAAGCCAAAAGAACACTGTTTAGTACGAAATACAAAATAAAATAATAAAATATTTAGTAAGAAATCCGTATAACTGAGGTCCGGATAATTGAGGTTTTACTGTATAATATAATATAGCCGTTTTGATTAAATTATTCGAAACCTAAAAAAAATTAACAAGGACATTTTCACAGATTGCGCATATTCTTAAGGTAAAACTACTTAAAAAATTGCCCAACTCTAAAATTTGGAAAATTATTTTGCTTAAATTAACATAGACCAAAGAAAATTGACAAAGATGTCTTCAAAGAATATGCAGACTTTTAAGATAAAACAACTAAAAAAAAATTCTAACTCTAAAAATAAAAGGACTATCTTGTGGTTTTAAAATCTTTATTTTTTGAGACGTTTTTACATAAAATTGGTAGTTTTAATTGGATTATTCTAGCACAAAATAAGTTAACAAAGAAGTCTCCAAAATTTGGCAGATTAAAAGAGTAAAACTACTTAAAAATGTGTAACTTTAAAAATCAAAAGTTATTTTGATCCAATTTTATAATCTGCATTTCTGAGACGTTTTTGTATAAATGTAGTAATTTTAATTGAAGTCAGTCAGTTCAAACAAAATGGACAAAGATGTCTTCAAAGATTTTGCAGATTTTTAAGATAAAAATTCTTGAAAAAATTGGAACTCTAAATAGCGATGGATTTCTTTGAAATACCCCTTTATATAAACCTATGCAGGTCACACTATAATTTTTACATGTTTTAATTGTGATTTAATGGTATATAATTTAAAAAATAACTAAGATATTAATCGATTCTTCTCGTCTACCAAATTAATTTTTAATTTATTAATTAGACAAAAGTAAACAAACGTACAGTTAAACATATTATCACTCAAAATCGAATTTTGCAAAGTTTTCTTTTTTTATTTAAATTAAAAAATATTTAATAAACAATTAATTCAATTACATCGTTGATTCAAATTTGATGCTGGAAATCTATTACGAATATAAAAAAAATCTAATTTTATCCTCTGTTATCTAATCGTTTTATTATCTGTATTAGTCACTGGGTCCATAAACAAACTGTCTGCATTTAAAATGCATTGTTAAATACATAAACAACATTTAAAAAATTAAATCTTTAAATGAACCTAGGTATATATGTATATCCGAAAAAAATAGCAAAAATTTCACAATAATATAATTAAGCAACAAAAAATTACATGAATAAATGAGTTACCTTTTTTTTTATATAAATCGTAGGCGTCCTATTTCAATCCATTTTTAGTAAAAACCAAAAATAATAATTACGTTCACTGCACCAACACTTCAGTACGAAAAAAATTTAAAAAAAACACAATTCTCAATGTAACTTAGCAAACAACTTTCGCACAATTTATTAAATAAACTTATAACCTAATTAACTTAACAATAAAAAAAAAGTAAGGGCGAAAACTACAATTTTTTATCGACGAATGATGCTCTGGTTTTACGTAAAGATGAAAAAAGTAGAGACAATGATACACCCAACTTCCTTCAAAGTTTACCGGCAACTGAATAACACCTGTTGCTCCCAACGTGCTTGCTCCCCACTATAAGTGATAGTAGTGATCTGTAGCTACTCCAGAGATATCTAATTGTAAGTTTCGTTTTTTATTGAAAAATTATATTGTTTATTAGTATAATAAATTATTTTTGATTCAACAATTTCCTTTAAATGAATTATTAATATATCTGAATTATTAGGATGGTTGTAGAGTGACTCGTTTAACATCCATGGTTTTTCCCGATTTTGGCCGATTTTGGGGGTTTTGAGTTAGCACCTGTTTCGGACGTACTACGCCCTAATACATTCGAAAATGAACGCATGCATTCTGCGTACTTTAAAAAAATAACAAAGTTTTTGCGTTTTAAAAGTTTCGTTTTAAAGCCAAATTTAATTTTTCAAAAAGGCGAAAATTTTTGTTTCGGAGGGAAAGCGCCGAGAAATGACAGCGGCTATAGTTGCTAGGGGTACGCAGGAACTTACCCTTGCAATATAAAGCATTTCTATTTTTTTTCATTTTTTGCCAAAAAAACATGGGTTAATGTTTTTTCAAAAAAAAAAACGGTTTTTCTCAAAGCTTTGAAATAGCACGCCTATGGTTTCTTAGGCCTATCCGAAGCCAAAAAGGCTGCCGAATCCGAATCTGTATAGTTTTTAAAGATCCGTCCACAAATAACGGCGCTACAATTTTTTTAAAATTGAAAAAGCATGGATTTTAACCTATTGATTTTGGCTTAAAAATGAAAAAAATAGAATTGCTTTATATTGCAAGGAGGTGTTCCTCCGTACCCCTACTAACTATAGGTGGTGTCATTTCCCGACGCTTTCCCTCTAAAACAGAAATTTTTGGCCTTTTTGAAAAATTAAATTTGACTGTAAAGTACAACATTTAAAACGCAATAACTTTTTATCTTTGAGCAGCGCCCGGAAATCTTTTATTCTGGAATGTATTAGGCCTTAATACGCCAGAATGCGGTCCTAACTTAAAACCCCCAAAGTCGACCAAAATCGCCAAATACCATGGGTTAAAATCCATGCTTTTTTGATTTTCAAAACGTTTTTGCAAAGCTCTCAAATAGCACGCCTATGGTTTCTTAGGCCTATCCGAAGCCAAAAAGGCTGCCGAATCCGAATCTGTATAGTTTTTAAAGATCCGTCCACAAATAACGGCGCTACAATTTTTTTAAAATTGAAAAAGCATGGATTTTAACCCATTGATTTTGGCTTAAAAATGAAAAAAATAGAATTGCTTTATATTGCAAGGAGGTGTTCCTACGTACCCCTACTAACTATAGGTGGTGTCATTTCCCGACGCTTTCCCTCTAAAACAGAAATTTTTGGCCTTTTTGAAAAATTAAATTTGACTTTAAAGTACAACATTTAAAACGCAATAACTTTTTTATCTTTGAGCAGCGCCCGGAAATCTTTTATTCTGGAATGTATTAGGCCTTAATACGCCAGAATCCGGTCCTAACTTAAAACCCCCAAAGTCGACCAAAATCGCCAAATACCATGGGTTAAAATCCATGCTTTTTTGATTTTCAAAACGTTTTTGCAAAGCTCTCAAATAGCACGCCTATGGTTTCTTAGGCCTATCCGAAGCCAAAAAGGCTGCCGAATCCGAATCTGTATAGTTTTTAAAGATCCGTCCACAAATAACGGCGCTACAATTTTTTTAAAATTGAAAAAGCATGGATTTTAACCCATTGATTTTGGTTTAAAAAATGAAAAAATAGAATTGCTTTATATTGCAAGGGGTGTTCCTACGTACCCCTACTAACTATAGGTGGTGTCATTTCCCGACGCTTTCCCTCTAAAACAGAAATTTTTGGCCTTTTTGAAAAATTATGTAGAAAAGTCTCAGGATTCCGAATCCGTCTCGCTTGTAATCATTGCATCGAAAATGAGAGCGCTACTATTACTTTTGTGACTCAAAGTGTATTTTTTTAAAATTTATTTAGTTTAATCGAAATTTTTTATTTTAGAGCGAGAGCACCAGGAAATGACACCGGCTATAGTTGCTAGGGGTACGTAGGAACATCCCCTTGCAATATAGAGCATTTCTATTATTTCCATTTTTCTCGATTTGGGCCGATTTTGGGGGTTTTGAATTAGCACCTGTTTCGGACGTACTAAGGTCTAATACATTCGAAAATCAACAAACCCCAATGTTAAGTTAATGAAATTTCTCATCGGCAATGTCAGGAATCATTCGACTTTTCTCAAATAACACAGTTTTTGGGTAACTTATTCTTCTCATGTCTAAATACTAACTTCCACTTTTATAAATAACATTAAACAGAGTTACCAAAATTATTGCAAATTTTTGCTTTAAGGTTCCCAAGTACATGACTTACATTTTACAATTAAACTAACAATAAATCGACATGAGCGGAAACGATAATCTAGATAAAGCAAATTAACGAAGACAAAAAAATAGAAACATGGAAGAACGCTAGGCGCAGACAAATATTTTTTTTAAAGCAATGTGAAAATTAACGGAAATGTTTTTAAAAATTATATAAAAATTATTTGTTTATGCATATATTCTTAGTTTATTTATTTTTAAGAAAAAAGTCCTAAGACCTAATCGATGCAAAAACATCCCGATATATCGGTACCGTTGTGTTCCGGCCCCAATACACCACCGACATTAATGTAAATAAACAAAACTAAAGAGCATTACTTCCTCATGTCATACACTACCTGAAAGTTATTACACATTGCAAATAATCCGATAAATTAAACATGTTAAAAACCAGGTAACAAAGGCTATAAATCTAATAAATTAGAACCCAAGCAAAATAAAGTACAACAATAAAAATTTGTAGTATACACACAAATTATTTGTGATTTATTGCAAAATTAAATAGAATGTATACGTCGTTTCACTTATTGCTGAACATTAAACTTGTACACTTTTGATGGGTATACATGGAAATATTTAAATTGATATACATACGTTTTTTTTTTAAATTTTCTCAACATGTTCGTAAATACATAATATGTAGAATTTCAAATTACATTCATATATCTACAGTTTAACATTCATCGTTACAAGTTTAGGCTCTTAATTAACTTTTAACATTTAATAATACTGATATAGGCCGATGTTTCTCAACAATCAATGTTACTTTCGTACAACTTTGTTATTCCCCAGGTGCGAATACATGTAAGTATTTTAAGTAACATCTTTATATATAAAAATTGTCACAATTGATAAAGAGAATTTTTAATATCTGTTAATTCAAATTATTCTTTTTTTACAACGTAGGGTGTTTCAAACTCGATGACTGAAGCTCGATATGAATAAAAATCGATACTCGTAGCACATTGGCCTAAAAATTATATGTTAAACGAACTAAGATACATCGTATTAAAAGAAATTAATTTTTAAACCACCCCTGTCTATTCTATGTTCATAAAAAAAATATCGCAATAATTCCATTATCTCTGTTTTTAATAATTTAAAAAATAAAGCAATAAACTTTGCGTTTTCTCATAATACACATACGTAAAAAAGTGAGTTTGAAACACTAATACCATTATAGCCAGAGAGCTTAAATTTAACTACTAATCATGCTTATCGTTTCTTGTCGTAATTCGTGCATTTCTGTGCACACTTCTGAATTTAACAACAGTGGCACGTTATCCGAAGAACTACGCCGAGATATTGATACGGGATGTCCCAACATCATTGCATCTTGTTTATCGGTACCAATTTCCATACTTATAACACTATTTCTACTTAAAGTCGTGGGCAAGAAGGACTTGGTCTTCCCAAAGATGTACCAATTCTAAAAACAATTCAATTTAAGTTCTATCCCAATTCGGTCGCACCAAACTCACCAATAATAACGAAAATATCGTGTAAAATAAAGGCATGCTAATCGAATAGTTAACATTCTCTAATGCTAAAACGGCAGTGAACCATACGACGTCGTAGCTGGTCTGTATGACGCAGAGAACTTTTAAGCAGTTCTTACATTCTTTTAGGCTTGTTATTTCTTCGTTTGCAAGATTTGATTTTTTATCCATTTCTCCGTTCTCAACTTCGTTTCGCAGCATGTTCAGCGACTCGGCTGACGAAGTCATTTCCAACTTAGATAATTCTAAATTAATCTTCCTAATACCGTTTAGCGAATAAAATGTTGTGACTGCTATGAGAATGGAGATTGGAAACATATAGTTAAGCAACATTCCTTTATGGACCGAAAGAAAACAGAACTTCTTGGTTTCGTAGCTTCGAGGAGCCACAAGAAATGTTACCTAAAATAAATCCAAAAATGTAGTTGTGCATAAACGGGAAGTTGCATTAGAATAGTTTACGTCGACCGTAAGCAAATATCAATATTGATCATACAATAAGTATTTTACGTAATGAGAATTCGAAATTTGAATCGTTTGATAGCCAGGCAGACAATGGTAATTCATATATATTTATTTATTAAAAGATAATAATTATTATATGATTATAAATAAATCTGCAAGACGATTCGAAGAGTGTCTCAGCGATATCGTATCTACTTCTACAGTTTCATCATGTCAAAACCATAGTAGAATCGCAAAAGAACATCAACGAAGAGATTTGCATGTAATTTACCAATAAGTTATTATTAAAAGCAACTTATGATCCCTTAATATGATCGAAAAGACAGGAAAAGCGCGAGTAGGAGCGACGAGCTTCCTTTTCCCGGAATGGAAAATGTGCAATTTTGAGTTCGAATGTGCACACTCGGTCCCACTCGCCACTTTCAAAAAATAATCAAACTATTCATACGCACTTACCAACGATAAAATAGCAGGCAATCCGTAAGCTATAGAAAATAAATAACGCATCTTTGGTACAGAATTGCTCGATAAAGTTTTATAAATGTAAAAACAGTACAGGAATATCCAGAACGCTGTTAGGACATGTAAATAATGAAGCATTAATGCTACGACTTGGCATTTGATTACATTCTTGGTTGCCTAAAAGGAATAATTAAAAACAGTCGCTCCGCTAAGATTATTTCTTAAACTTACATATACGCCAAGCATGAAAACGAAGTTCGATAAACACAAGCAACCCATAAGATGTAAAAACATTTTGCTGATCTCTTTTCGGGCATGCAAATTTTTTCTGAGCAACACACAAAAGATTGTAAGCAACTGAGCAGCACAGCTAAGAACGGATCCGATTATAATTATTTCGGAGCCATAACTGTTAGCATTGCGATTGTGAGATCCATAATAGACGTACATTAGATTATCTATAAAATCGTGATCTCGAAGATCGGTATCGGCTAAAGAATCGTCAGGAAGCTCAACATTAGGCAAATTATCGAATGTATACTTCGAAGCTACGCTCTCGGGATTCGGTAGGATCAGTGAATCAGATTTCAGTTCGATATTAACTGAAGAAGTATCATTAGACCATTCGTAATCGTAATTCAGATAATAATCCTCGTTCAGTATTTCCTTTGTTGTTGAATTATGAACACCTAAAAACAATCAAAAAATAACTCTTGGTCCTCTATGTTTTTTCCCATAACTCACCTTCGGTCTTAGGCAATAAATAATAAATAAAAAACAATAACAAACACTTCATTTCGATAACTTAAATAAAAACACAGCGTAAGATTGATCCATTAGGATGCTGCAAGTTTTTCCCACAACTAAATTTTGCACAGGCGTATTTGAAGAATCAATAGAGCTGGAAAAATGCAAACTGAAATAGCTTCTTTTTTTTGTATTATTTCTATTACTAATTTATTCTAGGGTATTTATTTATCTACCTAAATAATTTATCATGATACATTTACTCCTGGAAAGGATGATAGTTTGGTTTGGGTCATAAATGAAACGCACGGCTGGGGGAAAGAAAAAGAAATTTATTTCTTAAAAGTTTTACACATTAATAACTACGTGTCTATAACTAATTAAATAATTATGTAAACTAGTCTCTTTTTGAATTGAACGAGTTTTATAAAAAAAAAATGTGTGTGTGTGTGTGTATGTATCTTTGAGTTTGTATGTACGAATGTGTGTGGATGTGTGCAGTGAGAATCTAAAAATTTCTCACCCCCAAGTTTTTCTTTTTTTTAATATAAATACAATATATCCCAGAAAACAATAAAAGATACGAATAGACTTATTTACAATAATACAATGTTTGTAAATCACATCCGAAAATAAGAAAATAAAAGAATTATTTATACAATATTTTTTATATTGAACAAATTTCACGATTTACGTTTACCCCCTTTACAATTATTTAATATTAATTCATTAGAAAAAAAAATATATAGAAACAAGACTATTTTAATTAATTTCTTAGAGCAGTCTATCAGCAAGTCATTACTAATTTAAACACAACATCGATACGTAGAGAAAATAAAAACAAGAGCTCCAAAAAACTAATTAAACAAACTTGTATTCAAAATATTTTCCTAATATTAAGCAAGAATAGCTTGTCGCGGATAAAAAACTACAATAATCGGTAAAATATTATCGCACTTAAAATAATGGAACTGTATTTCTTATCACACTCATTTATATAAAACAGTAATAACATATAACACGATTCTTTTTATAAATTTTTTTTAAAGAGAAATACATATATGTGTTTCATTCGCGCTTTCAAACACACCAACGTCGATTTACTCACACAACATAGACAGACATTGCACAAATTGCGATAATACTTTACATCGTATAATAACGTACCTCTGTCACCTCTTCGTTTACAATCTGGTGCAGCACCATTGCGGCCACCAGTACGAACCTATACAAACGATCTAACACAATATTAATAATTTTAAAATTATTTGTTTTTTGGCATTCCATGATAGTTCGAATAAAACTTATCATTACTAATTACTTACACATTAGGAATAGGCAATTAGCGATGTTTATGTGTCTACAATCAGGTACAAACGGCGTGTGAAGATGGAGGGTTATTATCGGTTGATTGTGACACAGGCGGAACTGCGGTCGTATTATCGTCTACCCCGCTAATGTTACTATTTGAATCTTCGTTACAACTTAATGATTGATTCGAATTTTCTTCGTACTATAAAAGACACTTAAGAAACAAAGATATATGTATAAAATAGTTATACCTCTTCGGATAACTTGGTACGTTTCGTGGCCACACTGGGAGTATCGTTTGAAGTTTCCAATGGCCGTTTGCCATTCCTGACGGGAATAGGAGCAAGTCTGCGTTCGCGTTTGAGGAAACTAGGAGCTAAGTATTGATGAAGTTCTTTTCTTCTCACGTGCCGCGCTTCCAATTTCATTCCGTCTTTGAGCATCTTAATGTTCATCGCTTGTCTCATAACGGTTTCCGTAAATTGTTGTATATCGTGCGTTAAATCGATATTTAAATTTTCCGTCTTTGTAAATTCTAAACCAATAAACCACAAAGTACATTGTACGTGTGGATCCTTTTGTAATTCCAACTGAGTAAAACTTTCTGGATTAATATGTGCTAAGTTTATATGAATGTTACGTTCCAGTGTTACTAAAAAATTACATATAATTTATTTTATATTGCCTATTTTTTGAAGCTTTACCAATGAGTAATCGAACTTTGCTTTCGACCAATCCGCACCACTCTAAATGATCTTCAGACGATCCCGAAGAGACGAGAAGAACTATAAAATGTTTATACTTAAGAAAAAAGGGAGGTGGCTGGAATAATTTATCCCATATTTGTTTGCCACGCATTATTTCATCTGTTAGGAGCAATCCCGCTTTAAATTCTTCCATCATAACAGTCCTGGTGGACATTGATACGTTATATGTAGAATTTTGTTGAGGATAAGCCGGTGTTATAATTGGCATAAGATGAAACCGATCTGTTACGTTTACCTTAAATATTTTTTTTATAAAAACCATTCAGTAAAAACAGCCCCGGATCTACGATTTGTCCGAGTCGAGGTAAAAACTCTATATTGGCGCCCCACCCCTCTATCATTTGAGTGAAAAGAACTTTTTTTCAAATATGAATTTGGCGCCCCCCTTAAATGCCGCCCGGGGCAGGTACCCCGGTGTGCTCCCCCGCCTCAGATCCGGGGCTGATTATAAATTCAAATTAAAACTTACTCTCGGATCCCAAACGGGAAATCCAAGGTTAGCGTTGAAAGGTTGCTTCAATAATACAGGTTGAGGCCATTTCCATTGTGAAAAGACTAAAAAGAATTTGTGCACTAACGTTGCAGAGGCTGCGTTTGGATATAACTGGCAGGTTCGAGCCACTAACATGGCCCATGATACTCCACCTAAATACCCAAGAGCGTTACTATAAATACCATGTCCTAAAACAATATGGATTAATTTAATATTAGTTATACAAGTCAAGATCTTTACTCTTTGCCCACAATTTGATAGCTCTAAGTGTTAAACGAAAGTTATCAATGTTTGGAACTAATCGAAGTATTTCATCGGTAACCCTACAACCATTAAGACTTCTGACACATCTTTGATCTAAGTTTTTAAGCAAACTATCTTCCTGAAGATCCATACTGTCCGGAATTTCTTTTAAAAGCAGTCGCGCAAATAACATATCAATTTCAATGCCATCAAAATTCATTTTTATTACAGGAACATATGCTTCTTCTACTGCCTATACAAATACATATGTAACTAGAGATCAAACGTGCGATTTTAAAAGATACTCACTCTTAAATCTGTAACCTCTGGTTGTAGTTTTAATAATTCAAAAAAAGAAGAAAAATAGTCATTTCTACTAATATGTCTGGGTGCTACACATAAAGCATCTATATCGGCCCCTTTACTATGCACCTTAAAGTTCTAATGTAAGTAAAGTTCAATATAAAACATAGATTAATCTTACCCCTAATCTATAACTTCCGAAGGTGTATATCTTTCCGCCCACGTTTTCAGCAACACTTTCAGGCATATTACGTGCAATTGAAACATCTTTAATCCATCTCTTAACTAAGGAATAGAGTTTACCTAAGATTACCATGCGATGATTTAATTCTTGATCCGACTCAAAAACATCAAACGGTTTTAATGCTTCTTCCAGTTCCTTCGTTTTAACTATGTCTTCAGATTTAGGCGATGCCAATGAAATGGCCGAAGTCATTCCTAGGGTCTGCTTGTTATTTTGTTGTGAATCATTTTGGGAGTGACTATTGGCTACATTTTGCTGGGACGACCACATGTTGTCTTTAACTGTAAGTGTTAGTGTTGTGTAATAAGTTTTTTCAATTATAAATATGTGGAATGGGTCCTTATCTTTCCAACACTTCTAACCATTTACCGCGTTCTGTATAATCGTTAAAAGCATTAAAAAAGTTAATTATTGTTAAACTGAAGCTAAGTGAAACCAAATTAGACAACATAGCCTAAAAGTTGATAATGGAAACAAAGATAGCGTTCCATTTTAAGTACCTATAAACACAAATTATACTTAAATTTTGTGCTAATGGATATCAGTACTTACTGTTATTACATATATCAAACACTTTCATGAATCAGTTTATGTTAATAAAGAAAAAAACATCATTTTATTATTAAAATATGCAGAATAAAAATGTCCTGTGACCTCAACCTACGTATTTGATGGGAACTAAAAAACTTCATCACACCAAAACTTACTAAATAAATAATTTGGGGGCAATTTTAAAATAACTTTACATTTTTCTTGAGATATAAAAAGAAAAGACAATCTGAGAAAAAATTAGTACACAAAATTCTAAAGTTTGAATATCACTAATTTCATTCTTGGTGTTAAGACAAATTGCTAATCACTATTGAAAAAAATATGTATTATAAATTTACCTTTAGCAAGTGTTATTAGATTGCTGGATTGCTTTTCAAAAGGCTTCTTTTTTCTATAACTTTTTTGATAAAGTACATGGCGAACTTTATTATTAATCCTTTGATTATTCAGATTCATTTTTAAAAGTAACTTTAACACATTCACACGAACACTATTCAAACTAACTTGAAGAACAATTTATTTAAACTAACTTAATTCAAGTATTTGTTGAATATATATATATGAACACACATAAACCCTCTTTATTTAATGAGTTTTGTAATTTAACTAATTACATTAAAGTGAATATTTTTATTGACTAATTTTTTTGGGCAAATATTGTTAATTTGATTTTCTAAAAATTTGAGAACAGCAATTAAATAAGTACTTTATCAAACACCAGCCTTCTTTAGTACTTTATAAATGTAGATAATTCTTAATACATTTTTAATGAGGTGTTCTCAGAATTAATTATATGAACATAGAATTTAGAAAGTTATTAGTTGTAAACATGTTTCAATTGCATTGTTTTTCTGCATTTTAATTTAATTAAATAAGCAATAAACCTAATTGTAAAACGAATAGTAATTGCGTATAACTTAGTCTCCATCAAATTTAAGAATTGTTTTTAGGATACAAGGACCAGAAAATGCATAGCTACTTTCAATAGTTTTGAGCACAAAAAATTACATAATGCGTACTTTAATTGATGGTATAAAATGAAATAGACATGAAAGAATACTTTACACTGGTTTATAATCTAACTTGCTTTCTAATTTCTTATTATCAGCAACTTTACGAACAGCCTTCATAAAATCTTCTTGTACAACGTATTCCCTCTCCGACCGAATCGCAAACAAACCAGCTTCAGTACAGACATTCCTAAAGTATTTTTATTATAAAATAAAATGCAAATCAATTTAAAAACCAAATTACCTTAAATCGGCGCCGTTAAATGAATCGGACAACTTGACAATAGCTTCATAGTCTATTTCCCCATGTTTAGCAATAGGGCCAGCATGAATTTTTAAAATTTCCAAACGTGCTTGTTCATTGGGTAAAGGAATTTCAATTTTACGATCAAGACGACCAGGACGCAATAAAGCCGGATCCAAAGTGTCTGGTCTGTTTGTAGCCATAATCATTTTAACTTGACCTAAAGAGTCGAATCCATCCATTTGATTAAGCAATTCCATAAGAGTACGTTGAATTTCACGATCGGCTGACGTTCCCTCAGAAAATCTACGACCACCTATCAAAAATTCATTATTGAAAGGTACAATTTCAATAAAATACATTACCAATTGCATCAATTTCGTCCATAAAAATAATACAAGGTTGGTGATCTTTAGCATAATTAAACATTTCTCTAATGAGACGTGCTGATTCTCCTATGTATTTATCTACAATAGCACTTGATACAACTTTTAAGAAATTAGCATCTAATTGTGAAGCAACGGCTCTTGCTAATAAAGTTTTTCCTGTTCCAGGTGGTCCATACAGCAAACAACCTTTAGGTGGTGTAATTCCAACACGTTGGAAAAGCTCAGGGTTTAAGAGTGGCAATTCAATTACTTCTCTTAACTCTCTGATTTGTTCTGATAACCCACCAATAGCCGAATATGTAACATCACCTGGATCTTCATGGCTCATATTGTAAACCAAAGGATCCACTTCCCTTGGTAAATATCTCATTATTGTCAGAGTGGTCATGTCTAATGCAACTCGAGTTCCGGCTTTGAGTTTAGCTTTATCTAATTGCCTTCTGCATCCAACAACATATCTGGGACCATTTGTGGCTTTAACAATAACTAAAAACATACAAACAAATTTAATAAAGTCACAGGACTAAAATAATCAACTCACATTTCTCTTCTGTGAGTTGTTTTAAAACTTCACCCACAATCTGTCCTACACTTTGCAAAGCTTTTAAGTCATTTTCAGATTTATCGTACTGCTTTGTGAGATCTTTTAACTGCTCTCGCACTAAAAATTGTCCAATTATTTTCATTAAATTGCATTGTATAGATACTTACTTTCTTTTAATCGAGATTCGACTTCTTTATGTTCTAATAACTTCTTACGATATTCTTGTAAGACTTTTTCACGATCTTGTTCGCCTGCAGTCATTTTTATAATTATTTTAAACAATAATCAGACTTTTCTTAGACAAAATTTCGATACAACACAGCAAAATTGAGTTCTTCCTAACCTCACTTATTAAAGACTCGCTAAGAATAATCGGAAACATTCGTAAATTAGGTATCCTTTGTTATGTCAGAATTGAAAAGCAGATTTTGCAATTGATTTTTTAAAAGTTTGAATATAATGTTTATTAATATTATTTTCATTTAAATTCAAATGTACGGCAAAAAAAGCTACTTTATTTTAGAAAATAAGGGTGGAAGAGAATCTATTTACGAAAATTCACGATCGTATTGCTCTTTGTAAGGATGTCCTGCCATATTGTTTGTACGCAATCATCAATTCTAACCTTTATCACAACAGGCTAATTATAATACAGTTCAGTAATATTCTTGTTTATTTTAATGTAGCTACGAAAATAGATACATGTAGAAGAATTTAAAAAAAACGAGTTCCACCAATAATTTCAAACGTTCAGGGTAAATCCAGTATTGTTTTAGTAGTGTGTTTTGTTACAAAATTATACAGGTAACACTTTAAATGTTATTTATTAAGTTTTTTGTATATTTATACATCATTTGTAGTATGTTTTCAAATGGCATTGCTTGTAATTTGCCTTTTAATTGTATGAATGTGACCAGAGATTCAGGATCCGATGAACTGTTACCAAACAAAATGGCTCGAGAGCCTGTTGTTTTAAATGTTTATGATATGTATAAAGTAAATGAGTACACTGCCAACATAGGACTAGGAGTATTTCATTCTGGTATTTTTTCTTGTACATTTGTGGAAAATATATAATCACGCTTCTTGTAGGTGTTGAAGTATATGGCATAGAATACGCATATGGTGGCCACCAATTTCCATTTACGGGTATATTTGAAATAGATCCTAGAGATGATAAAGAATTAGGCGATCAATTTCGATTCAGGTAGTAGGATTTGTCCTAGTTTTATCCCCTTTATTATTGTTATATTTTTTAGACAATCTATACATATTGGTTATACTGACTTTACAGAAGAAGATGTAAAACGTATTATAAATGAATTGGGGAAAGAATTTAAAGGAGATCGTTATCACCTTATGAATAATAATTGTAATCACTTTTCAGGATCTTGTACAAAGGTTAATACTGACTTGTCATAATTCGTTTTATGATATTGTTAAGTTTGTTTTAGATTTTGTGCGGCAGAGATATACCACCATGGGTAAATCGGTTAGCCTATTTTAGCAGTTGGGTTCCTTTTTTAGAACGATGTTTACCTAAAGAATGGCTTACTCCGATGGCACTACAATATTCACTTAGTCACAGACATGGCTCTACTTGTTCGGATGCATCTCCTTGTCGTACTCCATCCTATTAATCGGTAGTCTAATTTTTAAAATGTGGTACAGGTGAGAGTAAAATTTTATAATATGCAATATTAATAGTTCGTTAATCTGTTAATTATAAAATTGCGTAAATATCTCTCTTATGCGGACACTAAAATATAAACAGTATTTAATTATTTATTTTCTTTAATTTATTATTAAATAAATACTATTTTTTATCAAAAATTTTCTAACTGTAAGTTTTATAATAACGTTTATAGTTAATATTTTAATAGAATTAAATATTATTTTAATGATAAAAAAAGTAATTTCAAACGTGTCTAGTTGAATAGCTCTAATTGAAAAATGAATTAAGAAGACTGTATCAAAATAACTGTATAAATATGGAGTTTTGTTAATTGTTGAAAATTATCACAATAGAGTTATTAAATTTATCTGTGATCATTTTTATTCAAAAAAATTAATTAAAATTATACCATTTATATTACAAAAACTACTTACAATTATTTAAGATTAATATTACTTTTTGTTGCACAGTAAAAATTTATACTGCACTCCTAATTTTATATTTTATTTTATTTAAACAGGATAAAAAATCTTGTCATAAGCAATGTACATATAAATCAATTGTCGATTTACTTCTGCCCACATTCTTTGTTTATGTAACATCTCACAATGATTACTTACAGTGAATTTTAGTTTACAAAGCCAATTTTAGAAGTATGTTACTGCACTAAACATTCTCGCACCATTTCATCAAATCAAATAATAAGTATATCAGTGAAACCTATATTTTAAAAAAAATAATGATACTCTTGTTTTTTTTTCTAAAATATTTGTATAAAAGTAATTTGAACCTGAACGCTGAGCATACTAAATATTATTACATAATTTCATATTTATCTGGAAATAAATTTGTTTCTACTGAATACTTGACTGGAGAATCATCTTCGACGAGTAGCACATCTGTTACCTGGAAAACATGTATGTAATATTAACTGAATTTTAACACAATTATTGATTACCTTTATTTGTGCATATGCAGATTTAGAAGTAAACATTACGTTCAGTGGGAAAAAATCATTAGGAATTGCTTTTGCGATCGTGAACTCTAAGGAACCTGTTTTATTCGTAGAATCAATTAATGGAATAGACCACACAAGTAAGTTACGTTTAGCTTCATGAGAATAAGTTCCGTCACATTCACCAACAATCGGTGAAGAACCAATACTGAAACATGCTCCATTAAATTTTCAATTAGTACAAAAAAAATACACTTACGGTAACGGGATAGAAATGTTAACATCGGCAAGTTCTAAATGATTTTGTGTTAATTCATATTCAATGTTGACATCACAACTTCCATCGCCTGCTTCTGAAGGCCAACAATTGATAAGTAAAGGAATAAGACTCTCAGTCGTACCTTGTAATCTCCATTTTAAAACACCTACATCGGTATTTAATGGAAATGGCTTAGTTGGTTGTTTTAATCCAATCTAAAACATTTTGATATTATTTAATATTACTTAATTGAAAGAACAAAATACCTGAGTTCTTTGTTTAAAAAGTTCTTTATCAACATTTGGATGGGTTTGAAGTTGTACTCCTAATGCATCTTGATTTTTTAGCTGCACTCGAATACGTCCCCATTTCTCATCACATATGTGTAAAGTAATAAGACCTAACAACTCAAAATGTTGCACACCACCATCCCGACCCACACGGATGTTCAATTTCTCCTCTTGTCTCAAAAATACACTATAAATATAATTTATGCTTATTACATTTAAAAACAAAAAAAATTTAATGAATACCCATCAAAATCTTGTTTAATAGTGGCAGACTTAAGTCCTGTTTGCGTAATATTATTAATAGCTGTAACTACGTTCTCTCCTTCAGATTTCAACTGATCCACAAAGGTTTCAACATCTTTGCCCTTGCTTCCTAATTTCATAGCTTTCATAGAACCTTGCTTTCTAAAAATTAGCCCTATAATTTTATTTGGATAACGTTTTTAGATGTACGTACTGTGTAGAAGTGTAATTGTAAGGTTTTACATCGTTTGTGACATTGGACACATCAGCAACTGAAGGGGCGGAATATCCTGTTGAACTACCAAAACCACTGCTGTTAATATTATAAGAAAATTTGCCCCCTTTCTTTGTAGCTTCCATACGTAATCTTTGCAGCTCTTTAGCCTTTTCTCTCATTTTATTCTTTGCTTCGCGCTCTTGTGACTAAAAAGCAATAATTAATTTATATATATTATGGATAATTAAAAAACTTACTTGTCGAACGGCTTGATAAACTTTTTCTTCATGTGAATCCATTTCGACAAATGTTCTAATCTGAGATAAATTTACATTCTCTCTGTAACCCAGAGCAACAATCTCATCAAATGCAAATATAATATTAAACGAATTTTCTATAATTTCGCTTTCATCCAGCGATCGACAATATTCAGGAATCTAAAATTAAAATTGTTATATATGTCTAGTTAACATAACGGGTATAACATACAACTCGTGCAAATAAACGGAGAGTTTCTAAGTCCTCTAAAATGTTGCTGGCTCGTGTTGTAATGAGCAACATGTATAATCTCTCTAACGGTTGATAGACATATCTAACAGAATCAGTTTCTACAAATGTATGCTGGGTACCGGCAGGAATCAACTTTGGAAACGCAGCCAATAATCCTTCTATTCGAGCCTTCGTCATCTCTACGAATTGACGAGACACAATTGCTAAAACCAAGAAATTTCATAATACAGACTTTAGACATTGTTTAACACGACTTACTTTTCCCAGCCTTTGTACATACTGCTGCAGCTATCAAAACCTAAAACATAGACATTAACATTTTTGCATATGTGTACAAATGCATGTAACAGGGACATTTTGGATACCCAAACAGATTAATAAAATCGTAAAAACAGTATCATGCAATCACAAAATATGCATAAAAATTATAGTTACCATAACTGTAAATATAATAATACAATATTTCCTATGTGACTTTAACTAACTTATTAATAACATTACAACACCCAAAAGACACACAGACCAAGATGACGTTGCGCTACCTTAAAAGAATTACCAACTATGAAACAACAAATAATATTTTCTTTATCAAAGTTCAATTATGAACTTTTATTAATATCTCGATACCATCAATTTTTTAGTTTTTTAATTACTTATAATGTCTTTTGCTTCTAAAATAGGAGTAACTAATTTTTTAAAAGGTGAGATTAATGTTGAAAAGAACTTCTAAGAAATTGATTACAATTTTTTTTTTAAGCTCGAAGATATTTGCAAGCTGCTACAATGTCTACAGTTTATAATTTTGAAACTGTCTCTGTAACTCCAACAAAGCCCTATGTCTACCATGTACAATTAAATCGTCCCGAGCAACTAAATGCTATGAACCACACATTATGGATGTAAGACAAGTAATTGAGTTTTTTATTGGTTTTTATTATTATCATTATTTAGGGATCTTGGAAAGTGTTTTAAACAATTACATAGCGATCCTGAATGCAGAGTCATCGTATTATCTGGTGCAGGAAAATTGTTTACTGCAGGTACTTTTAATTACACACATATCTACTTTTTGTAACTGCATTTTTCACACAGGTCTTGATTTTAAGTCTGCACTTGCAAACAGTCAAGCTGTTGGAGAAGCCGAAGACGTGGCAAGAAAAGGGAAGATATTATTCAATTTAATACATCAGTATCAGGATAGCATTTCACAACTGGAACTCTGCACTAAACCTGTGTTGGCTGCCGTCCATTCTGCATGTATTGGTGGAGGTGTTTCTATTATCACTGCAGCTGACGTACGATATTGTACCAAAGATGCTTGGTTTCAAATTAAAGAGGTGTTACTTAAAAGCAACCCATTATTTTTTTGGTAATAAACTTGTTAAATTTAGATCGAGCTAGGATTAGCTGCAGATGTTGGAACATTACATAGATTACCAAAAATCATAGGTTCCGAGAGTGTTAGCAGAGAATTATGTTTTACTGCAAGAAAATTTGATGCTACTGAAGCTCTTCGGCTTGGATTAGTTTCAAAGGTCTTTGAAAATAAAGATAGGTAAAAATACATATTATTTTATTTGATTGAGTATTACATAAGTGTTTATTGCAGTATGATGAAAGAAGTGTTCGAAACAGCAGAAGAAATTTCTAAAAAAAGTCCAGTTGCTGTTCAAGGAACTAAAAGACACCTAATCTTTGCTCGAGACCATACTGTACAAGAAGGACTTGATCATATAGTAAGCTTACAAAAAATATAAATTGTTCTTAAAACTAAAAGATTTCTAATTTTAGGCAATTTGGAACCAATTAATGTTACAAAGTGAAGACTTTATTAATGCTGTTGTAGCATTATCTACTAAACAAAAAAATGTTGAATTTTCTAAATTGTAAACATTTGGTGCTACAAGGTTTGTAGAAATTCTATTTTAATCGGTACAATCATTTATCTTTGGTGTATAAAACTTATCAGGGGCATCTTTAAATAATTTTAATTGAAATGCATCTAATTTTTTATGTGTTTTTTTATAATGGTATAATATAGTAAAATTTTGAAATTAATTTATTCTGTTAGTTGCTGCATTTCAGCCATAATTTCAGAAAAGGTTTTAGGTGGAGGTGGGGGTGGTGGTTTAGCAGCTTCGATCTCATCAGCTATAAAATAACAATCTTTTTCGGGAGGGGGCTTGTGCTAAATTAATGGGGGAATACTAAGTTTAGTATGCAATTATGTCTCAACTTATTACCATAAGTTTATTTATGTAATACTCATATGGAATTGTGTTGGTATGGGGATCAATGGCAATTTCAAGCATTTCATCTAATTCATCTTGTGTGAAAGGCTCGCCATCCTGAGTCATTAAGTTGAAATGTATTCTCTATTTAAAAATCCACGACCTTCAGGATCTAAAACTTTAAAAGCTTCTAATAATTGGGCTGGAGATGCTGGTTTATATCTAAAACATTACTATTACTTTATATATAAAATTCAATACTGTTTTGCATACTTATGCTCTGTAATTGCTTCCGACATGTAAGGCAAAAATTTTGATAAATGAATGTTGCCCACTATCATTGGATCTTCGACTGAAACCAATACTTCTTGAATTTCAGCTTCTGTAGGGCAACAACCTAAAGCCCTCATTACGGTTCCCACTTCTCGAACATCGATAGTTTTATTACCTCCATGATCAAATATTTCAAAGACTTCAGCTATACGACGTTCTAAGTCATTCGTAATTTCAACTAATTAAAAACAATATTAATAATGATACGGTTATAACTAAAAATCTTACCAGGAATATCGGGAATTTCGTCCATTTTTTCAAATATAATTTAAATAAAGAAAAAGGTGAGGTTATCCAAACAAAAACTTTAAATTTTTTGTGTTTGTCTGTTGGTAATGTAGCAGAGTCGTTCAATAGGTGCCTACTTCAGGTGATTGTTGTGGTCGCCATTTGCAAAGCTTTAGCGTGTGTTTCTTGTTTAATGGTATTCATCATATTAAAAAGTGATTTCACGTTAAAATAATAGTAAATTAATAAACAATGAGTTCTATAGATCCAGGAAAGTTAAAAGTGGTGGAGTTAAGGGCTGAGTTATCCTCAAGAGGTTTAGACAGTAAAGGGAATAAACCAGTCCTTGTTAAACGCCTCAAAGAAGCTTTAGAAAAAGAATTGGAAACAGGTAAGTTTTAAAATGATAAAATACTCGTAATACTAATGAAATATTGCTATGGTCCTTCCACAGTCGTTATTTTAAGAATATCTTTGAATTAAATTTATAATTTTACAATGCTTTGTATAATGTGGTATTTGTTAACTTTTAGATTTTAGATAATTTGCTGTTTGTTAATATTTATTATGTATTAAATCTAGTAGTTTGAACAAACCGCAATATGTAAATTAGACAAGACCTTAAATTGGCGGGAAAATTTAATTATCAACATTAACTAAATCCGATTCTTTTTAAAGAAATTCCAGATACATCAATTTTGGATACTTCTACGGAAGATTCGAGCTTAACTCTAGACAAGTCTGTAATCGAAGAACCCGATGATTCCAAAGAAACTCCTTCAAAGGCTATTGTTTCTGACAAACCGGAACCCATGGAAGTCCAGGTAATAAATTAATATCTTTATGCTTATTCTGCAACAGAGCTTTATTTCAAGACGGAAGAGATAAAGGAAGAAAAACTGCCGTCTCCAAAAAAGGAGGAAAAGGAAGCACAAGGGGATTCTGTCCCAATTCTGACAAAAAAGAAGAAATTCAAGAATTGAATAAAACCAATGAAAATGGAGAAAACAATGTTACCATAAAAGAAAATATTGTAGAAAAGGAAGACAAAGCTAACGTTAAAGATGATATTAAACTAAAAGACGTAATTGAAACGAAAGAAGACGTTAAAGAAATCGAAACAAAAGCAGACATTAAAGAAATCGAAACAAAAGCAGACATTAAAGAAATCGAAACAAAAGAAGACATTAAAAAAAGGGAACAAATTGAAGAAGATATTCTATTAAATGAAGAAATTGAGCTAAAAGAAGATGGAAAAGATGAACCAATAATAAAAGATGTTACAATGACAGAAGAAATTAATACAAAGGAAGAAAATAAAGTTAACGAAGTATGTGTGTATTATAATTAGTATAATGTTTATAAAAACTTGCATTACAGATTATAAAAGATGAAATTCCGGAAGTTATGGAAAATATTGATTCTGATGAAGTTCAGGATAAAGAAATGGACACTAAACCTACCTCAGAAGAAGTTAAGGGCGAAAAGAGACGTCGTAGTAGTCCATCTCCTGACAGAGTACAAAGAAAGCGTAGTAAAAGTCCAGTGAAAGAAGACGAACCTGAACTAGATAATAACAAAGTACAACTAAGTTGGTGTAAGTAATGTAAATTGTTTATATTTGTTGTACAAGGTATCGGTTTTTAAATAAATCATTAGCTTTTTCTATTTTGTCTTTTTCTTTGTTCATATCAAAGTTCTTTTAGACTGTTTTTTATTCAACAGTATTATTATTTTCTCGTTATTGTAGTGATCGTATTGTAGAAAATAGTGTTCTATTGCTTACGTTTAACCAGCAATTAAATCATGTTTGTTTCCAGATGACTCTGACCTTCATCTACAAATTGATAAGCAGTCATTTTTATCAGGAAAACCTTATCATGAAGGCGCGTTTGGATACGCTTGGGCTGGTGTTCGCGCTACACACGGAGCAAAGTCGGGAAAGGTATACGTCTACTTTCTATTACTCTATAAAATAAATTTTGATAAACGATTTTAAAACTATCCTGTTTAACTCCAAAGATAAATAATAACGTAATCGTTTTAGGTGTGTTTCGAACTTAAAATAACAGACGAACTCAAATGGGACGATCTCGTGAAACAATCAGAAAAACGAAAAGAAACCCATAAATCAGACAGCGGAAAAAGGGAACGACAACGGAGTTCTTCCAAATCAGAAAGCGACTCGAAAAAATCTGATAAACATGAAGAATCGGAATCTAAGAAAAGCGACACTTCGATTAAACCCGAATCCGATTCTGATTCTAAACAGGAGAAATCCGAAGACGAGCCCGAAATTGATTCGGACAAAAATGAGAAAGAGAAGAAGGAAAGTAAAACTGACGAAAAACGCGATAAAACTGACGAAAAACGCGATAATACTGACGAAAAACGCGATAATACTGACGAAAAACGCGATGAAACTTCCGCGGAAGCATTACTACAACCGGAAATGATTCCAAAGCATCTTTTACGCGTTGGTTGGTCCACAGTCGACTCAAATTTACAATTAGGAGAAGACGAGTTTTCTTACGGATACGATTCCAGTGGAAAATTGTTTCCAATTTGAAATTTGTGGATTACGGAGAAAAATTTGGAGTTGGCGATGTGATAGGCGTATTTGCGGTAAATTCTACAAAATTTATCCTAAAACATATTAATTTGTTTTGTTTTAGAATATCGAAAATGAACAATTTACGTTAACTTTTACCCTTAATGGTAACGTGCAACCTGTCGCCACAACAGTGTCTTTAACTGAGACTCAGAAGGAGAATTTCGCTTTATTCCCTCACGTATTAACCCGTAATTACGTCTTCGAATTAAATACAGGAGCGAAAGAAACTCCTTGGTTTCCTAATCCACCGGAGCTTAGCGATTATTGTTACTTAGAAGCAATCGACGATAAAGTGATAGGACCTCAGCGTCCCGAAAACAGAAACGATTGCGAAGTTATAATGATGTGTGGCTTACCAGGTTCTGGAAAAACACACTGGGTAAAAGAATACGTAAAAGATAATATCGATAAAAAATACACAGTAATTGGGAACACTCATTTATTAGAGAAAATGACGGTAAATAATCGTACCTTCCTCTGAGATATTTCTAATTAATTTATTGAAACTGTAGGTTAATGGAATTCCCCTTAAGAATTTCTACAAGGGTCGCTGGAACATCATTTTAGATCGTTTGATGAAATGCGTCAATGCATTGGTTGATGCAGCCAGCTTGCGAAGACGCAACTTTATCATAGATCAGGTGAGATTTATAAGTCTTCTCCTAAAATCTTCATCTTTCATTTGTACAAATCGAGAATGCTCGAACCCATTTTGACACGAAATAAATTTATTTTGTTACAAAATTTATATTTAATTAAATTGCAATTTCATGATCAGAATAAGGTAAATCTATTTCGAGTCAAAAACAAGTACGAAAGGGAGGTAATGATATTATAGATGTGCGTAAGTATTCCATTCACACTTGGTTTCACGTCGATTAAAAATGTAAGTAGATGTAATGATAGTACAACATTGTATTATTGCAAATGCAACAACAACAGCAACGTGCAGTTCAAGGTACATATCCTTTTATTATTTTTTTAATTTATCGCGATAAATACCTTTAAAATATTGTTGGTAGTTGAGGTTGGTATTGAAGAAAAATTATTAGATTAAAAATCATTCACCCAAGCCCTATGTGGAATAAATTTGTTAGAAATTGTAATTGTAACATATATTGAAAATATCACAAATAACTTGTAAAACGTCGTTGATCAAAGGTATGTCTTACAATTAGTTTATAATGTGAAAATGATGAAAGTTTAAAGAAGATTAGGATGGTGTTGTAACCGTCTAATTCTAATTTAATGCCACGCTCTGTTTATTTAGAAGGATTTTTTGTTGATATTCTACTTTTGCCAGTTAATACATTTGGTTTATATCTTTGTATGGTGTTAATACCACAAGTTATAATAGAATTTGTAAACAATTATTTATGGAATCATCGAAGGAGAATAACTTTTTGACATTGATTCATCGAGAAGCTATGACTATGCGACCTGCATCAATTTAAATAACTCACTTTTCAAGCAAGATGAACAACCCTTATTGTATATTATAACTAAATGTAAAAGGAGTTCTTATAGGGATTCCTTATATCTCAACAAAATATGAAGAGGACATTGCATCAACTAATTCAAATGATTTATAAAAGCAACAACTTATATCATTCATCTTAAGTAATATTAAATAAGTAAGTACCAAAGAAGAAGAAATTGTTGTCTTGTTGAATTTGAGATGTGGAATGTATTGTTTGTAAAATTAACATCATACAAGATTTAAAATTTAACGATGGAATGTAAATATTAAAAAAAACTGCCAAAAGTAGAAATAATCAACCTTCATAAATCATCTCATTGAGGATGTATCGTATGAACATAACTATAATGTCGAGCGTTGTGGCAGACAAACGTATTCCCATCAGCCCAGCGCCGCAAAATGCGGTTGTTCGAGGGCTTCAAGCGTCGTGCTGTCGTTGTTGTAGTCGGAGACGAGGAACAGGCAAAACGTCGAGCTTTACAAGAGGCACAGGACGGTAAAGATGTTCCAGACTCAGCTATACTTGAAATGAAAGGTACAGATAATCAACTTAAGATTTCTATTATTTTTTCGCGTCTTCTTTTATACGTTTAGTTTTCACATGTCGACTGTGAAGAAATCATGTTTTAGAAATGTTATCTATTTAATGTTAGTGCTTTTATGTATTTTCCTTCTTTGTTTATTTTGTTATTCCCCAAATTGCTTTATAACAATTTTGGCCGGCTTAGTATTAATTTTTTTTATCTACCAAAATTGTTATAAAAGCAACAACTTTTATTTGTCTTATTAAAGATCGTTTTAAATTTTTAGCAAACATGAGTTTGCCGCGGTGCGAGGAATGGTTAGAAGAAGTAACTTATTTGGAGTTAAACGAAGAAGAAAGCAAAGCGATTGTTCACAAATACAATCAGCAGGGACGCGATGCTGGTTTTGGTCCCATGAGCGGACAACGTTCCAATTACAGGGATCATCGCGATCATCCCTATCGATGGGATCACAGTACTTCAAGACGTATGTTCCACAAAATAATTACTTGCATATAATGTTAATCAATAAAATCGATAGGAGATTACCGCGGAGGTTATCGTGATAATCGTTCCTCCTACCAAACCAATCGGTACGATCGATCTCGTCAACAAGGCTGGCAGAATCGTCGTCCACCACCTGGAAGCTGGAATCGAGATATAAGAAGAGACACCCGAGGACCGTCAAACGGTTCTAGAGACTTCCGCAGCAGCCGATCTTCAGGTACTTAATATATTTATAAGTATAGTTACCGATTTTTAGTGAACTCGGCCCTAATTGGTTCAGATCTTTTGAGTTAGCTTCGTCAAGAGTTTGCAACCATAATAAATTGATTTGAAATAGGTGGAGGAAGCAGTGGACGACAGGAGAGATCGGGAAATCGTGAAAATCGTAATCGTAGTCAAAGTAACAACAACTTTAACCGTAACCAACGATCACAAGGTAACCGAAGCCAAAACACAAATTGGCAAGGTAGCAGCTCCTGGCATGGACAAGGAAACTGGAACAGTCAAAATATGTGGAGCCAGGGAAATTGGAACCAAGGTAATTGGAGTAGCCAGACTCCGCAATGGAAAAGCAATTACAGCCAAGGAGGCTATAATCCAGCCAGTTATGGAAATTATCCAAGTTGGAATTATTATGGCCAATATCCTCAGAATTGGAATTCGCAGGTAAGCAATTTTTTTTAACTCTGTCATTTCCGTACTCTTCTAATTCATAAATTCATAAATTCGTATAGAGAAAAAAGGTGTTTATCTTACAGTTTACAATTCTTATTTTTTAAAATTATTTGGTATGTTGTAAACTGTTCCAAGGTTCATATCGAAGATAATATGACAATTTTTTTGTTTAAAAGAATAATGTTGGTTAGGGGCAACCCCAAACAACTACTGCTGATGGCGTTATGGATTCTCAAACGTACAATCAATATTCTCAACAAGCGACATGGGCACAATATGCACAGCAATACGTACAGGATCCAGGAATGTCGGAGCAGCAGTCCTCAATACAAAAATAAATTAATATAGATTTAACAAAACCATAGTTGTACTAGTGGGTTTTATTTTTGATTTATAACTGTTTCTAATGTTACTTTTCTATATTAAGGAGTCCGAGATCCCTAAATCTCGTTGTGTATTATAAAATCTATTGAATGTATGTCGTTTATAGCATTTTATGTTTTATGATTATTAATGCATATGCTACAATTTCACTTCTGTTTTAAATTATTTAAAATGGTGCCTTCTCGTATTGACGATAGAATTATCATTCAAAAAGTAGGTTTTTCGACAAGCAAGAACATAGTATATATTTAAATTTGAATTTTTTAGTGGTTGATTTTTATATTGAGAGTACAAGTAGTTAATAATAATGCTTCTAAGTATGGATATAAATAATTATAAACTGACTTAATTGAACTGTAATATAAATATATGTAAGTATTTCTAATATTCATTTATATTGACAACTTTTGAATTAGTTTATTTCTTAAAACTTGTATATTTGTGAATAATTAATATTTAGTTATGAATGTACTGTAAAAGATGAAACAATGTTCTTTTGGAGAGATCATAATAGATAATAACAATATATTCTTTATAGATTTATAATATATTATAAGTGGTGTTCAGAAATGTACTTTTTAGATATGATTCACTTTAATACTTTGTAATAGTATTCTAACATAGCGAACACGGATTTCTATTAATTTCTTTATCATATATATATATATATAATCGCAAATGAATTTTCTAATGTATGAAATTCTTATTTTTATATACCACTACATTTACATTTTTTACAATATATACTTTAGTTACACCCTTATAAACAAGGTAGAGAAAAGTAAATTTACATAGAAATTAAAATGTCGGTTATATCAAAATTATAAATAACAATTAGTAATAGCGCAGAATTCTATTAATTTTTAAAAGAAAAACGACAGTTTAGGAATTTACTTTTTCATATGTTGGTACTATTCAGTGAAAAAATATTGTCAAAACGTGTGGAATACTTCTTACTAAAATTAATTTTAGATTAGTGTTTCCAGATCATAAAGGAATTTAATTTATTTATATAGTGTTTTTATGTCATTATTATGTAAAGTGTATTGTGTTCTTATGTTACGATTTATTTGGACTGAAGTTTATACCATAATATTGATTTGTCTGTCAGATTGGGTGCAAGTTCTTTGGAGTTTATAAGACCAAACGCCATTTAGGTGTATCTTACCTAATTTAGTACGAAATGTCTTATCCAACGAGACCAACGTTGGGAATACCACTGCCAGGAATGGCATATATGCCGATGACTGCACCTCCTCCGTTAATTCCAGCTGTAATGCCAGTACAACATGTAAAATCGTTTGTTAATTTTTTCTATTGCATTCTTATCAAATCTTCTTGCTTTGTAGATGCTACCTATGCAAGTAACTTCTGCTCCTCAAATTAGAGCTTTTCCAAAATTGAATCCAAATAGGGAACAGTTGAAACAAATCCAAGGTCCTGCAGTCACTGTATTTGTTGGTAAATAATATATTTTGTTTACATAAATTTTCTATTTAAAACATAAAATTTTAGGTAATATTACCGAAAAAGCACCAGATGCAATGATCAGGTTAATATTAGGAGCTTGTGGCCATGTAATTAATTGGAAACGAGCTAAAACGTTTGGTTTTTGTGAATTAGCAGGTGCAGAAGCTGGTTTACGTGCTGTGAGATTGTTACACGATATGGTCGTTGGAGATAAAAGGCTTGTAGCCAAAGTAGATGCTAAGACTAACTCCATACTCGACGAGTACAAAGGTTTGTTTCACTTTTTAAAATGTACAAATTTTTATGTAATTTTTTTAGCTGAACGAAGACGAAAAGAGAAAGGTGATTGTAGTTCATCTCCTTTACAAGATGAACCTCCTGATGAAGAACAACTTGACGAAGAAACACAAGCTCTCGATGCTGTAGCCGTAGAAAGAATAAAACAAATCTTGATCGATCATGAAGAAGAAATGAATAATTTTGAAATCAAAAAAGAAGGTCGGTTTCCTTTAGTATGTAACGTGTTAAATGATTTAAAATCCACGAATTAATTAAATTATCTGTTTATGATATTGCAAGTGTTGGAATATGTATTTTACCTTTTACAGAAGAAGTACTGGAGAAACGCAATAAGATTCTTGATGAAGCGGACGTTGAAGAAGAGAAACGAGATCTCATAACACGCGAAATTGGCAAATTTCGGGAAATAATGAAGGTGAGTTAACGTAGCCACTGTTAATGCGAGGTAATTCAAGTTTATGAGGTTTTAAGAGAGGAGAGTTGTTATAAAAAAGATTACCGATCTAGTTTCTTTTTGAGAGATGTAATTATTCTTCTTTTGATCTAATATGAAAAAATGTTACTAAAATTCGACAAATCAGCCTACATATATTAAATTTAAGATAAATTAGGGTATTAGCTTTGAGTTTGGTAATGTGGTAATTCAAAACCATTAGGATATGGTTACGGCGCAGTCCAACCTTTTGTTCTTCGGTCCACGCTGTTGGTGAGTAATGCGACACTAGTTAATTCTTCAAATGTATATCAATAACTCAAATCGTATTTGCATAAGACTAACATTTTTCTATATCAGACGAACTGCTTGGTTGTATTAACTTGATTAAATTGTTTTTCAGAAGTGTATATATTGCAAATACGATCCAACTTGATAAATACCCATTTCACATATTGTGTGTTGAAGTATGATTAATGTGTATGTATGTATGGAAAACTATTTGTGGAATGTGTGCTTTCGAAGCATAATTTGCTATTAAGTACCGATCAGTTAACGTCAGTACCTTTTGGATAGGCATTGCTTTAGGTTCACACCAATTCATGTAAAGAGTACTGTTTAGCAATTTATGTAATTGATTTTCAAAGGGAATTAATTAGTGATTATTTAATTGAATTTACTAGAGGGATGTTATGTGGTTTAGTTAAGTATTTGTCACGGATCGAGTTTGTAAGTTACGGTCCGTGGTATAAATAATATTTTCCACCAATTTGAAGATAACACGGGGGACACGTTGTCAGCTTGGATCTTCGCCTTCGTTGGCTAGAGTAAGTTACCAAAGCACCTGTACGATAGTTTTTTAGTACCATTCATGTTCGAAAAATATTTGTTAATTTTCCATATAACCACCTAAAAAAGATGTCTATTGGAAATTTTAAATATTTTCGAACTGTCTATTAAAGCTATTTGCATGTAATTTCACTATTGTTAACAAATCATTTTTTTATCTTATACATACAAAAATGTATATTGTAGAATGTAAAATTTAACAATCCTCTCTTTAGGTTTTAACGTGCTGTTGTTACTTTTCTTTTCTATAAGTTCTTTGAGAAATATTGTTTAAAAAGAATCTACAATATTACAGTGTGATATGATCGTCAACATTAAGATGTTCTCTTTTCTCATCAGTTGATTAGGGAACAATAATAGTTGTTGCATCAGTCATGAGTGGTATGAATATTATTTTATTATTTCTTCCTTTATAATGAAATAGTGTAAAGCTAATACTAGTTCATTTCCTTATAGAAGCAAGAAGAGGAAAAAGAAGTCACTCGACGTAAAGAGAGAGAACGCCGAGATCCTCGTTCTGCTTCGCGTTCACCCACACCTAAACGTAAAGAGAAAGAAGAAAGGCGAAGACGTCTTTCTAGATCTAGGTTTGTAGCTATTTGCAAACAACAAAATCGCCTATTTATCTATTTTGAAACAATGTATCATTGAGTCACAAGATCAAAAGTTCCAAGTCTTACGTATCTGTTTTAGTATTAATATTTTACAGAATTATTTAGTATAGGTTTGCTTTTTAGATCTAGGGATGACCGAAGTAAAGAAAGGGAAAGGGAACGAGAAAGAGAACGTGAACGTGAAAGGGAACGTGACCGTGATAGGGAAAGGGAACTCAGGGAGCACAGGGAACGCGAAAGAGATCGAGATCGTGATCGGGATCGAGACCGTGACCGTGACCGAGATAGGGATCGCGAAAGGGAACGTGAGAGAGACGATCGCGATAAAAGTAAAAGTACTAAAGAACTCCTCAAAGAGAAAGAAATCGAAGAGGAACTGAAAGAAAAGAAAAAAGGTGAGAGGCGAGCTAGAGAAAAGGAAGCAGCATATCAGGAGCGTCTAAGGACTTGGGAAACCCGCGAGAGAAGAAAAGCTAAGGAATACGAGAAAGAAAGAGAAAAAGAAAGATTGAAAGAAGAAGAACGGGAGCGCGATGCTAAACGTCTTAAAGAATTTCTTGAAGATTACGACGACGAACGGGACGACATCAAATTTTATAAGTATGTTTTAATATTAATTCAGTAACAATTCTAATTGCTAATATTTTACAAATTGCTTAGGGGAACCCAATTACAAAAACGATTAACCGACCGTGTGAAAGAAGCAGAAGCCGATAACCGCGATAGGCAGAAGGAAAAGGAGGAAATAGACGAAATCAGAGCTAAAGTTTACTCTGCAGGTCACGAGGATCCTGGTGCAGAATTTGAAAGGGTATGTCTTTTCAGACACGGATAGAGAATATTTACCCCCCAAACCTTTAAATGTGCCTTTAATCAATGCCTCATAAGCCATTTTATCTTAAATTCAAATACCTTAAGTGTAAAGTGTAATTGAAAGCACAATTTGCATAAAATTGAATGAGAATTGATTTAAATAACATTTGTAATTTTTTTTAAATATAATGTCAATTCGACGAAACATTAAACTTCTAAATAAAGCTTTATGCAGGCCCTTGAAGAATATTACTCGTGGACTTCCCGGCGTTGCGTAATTTAACCGTAATTGTTATTTTTTACGTTTGTTCTAATATTCTTTACTTACAGATCAAAAAGGAGAGAGAAGAACTTTATAAACCTAAACTTTTGATAGATATTAATGTGGAGCATTGGAAACAGAAAGAAAGGGAGCGAGAAAGAGAAATTGAACGACAAAGGGCTCGAGAACGAGAACGCGACAGGGAAGCCGAAAGAGAATTAACTAGACTAAGGATCAAAGAGGAAAGAGAAAGGTACATGGAAATTTTCTTTATCACTATCATTGCTCATAACTCATTGTACTTTAAAGGTATATTGTCCAGCAAGCTGCTGAAGAATTGGCTGCTATACAAGCTGAACCCATCGATAGCGATAGCGATCTTGGCGATCATCACAGTCCTCCACCACCAAATCAAGATTCGAGTATGGAATCTGTTAAAGTAATACTCTCCTATATGCTTTAAAATGTGGCATTTATTTATATCTATATCTTTAGTGGACGCAAGTACACGGCGGAGATGAAGATTCACGGCAGTCTAGTATATCAAATAATGAAGAACCAGTTCTGCCGCCATCTGGTACAGGTATTAAATTAACACTATCAAAACCGAGCGGTTTACATAGTCCTCAAAGGAACGACGCGAAGCGTAAGAAAACAGATTTACGAGAAGTATTCAATCCAGATGAAGATGATACCAATACATTAGTTAAAAAACGAAAATTGGTACCCTTAGATTACAATGAAGATAAGAAAACGAAGAAGGAGAAGGAAAACGGAGAGAAAAAATCGGAAGAAGTAATAAAATCGCAAGAAGAGAAACGTAAACATATTAAATTATTAATCGAGAAAATACCCACCGAGAAGAATGCTCTTTTCGCATATCAACTAGATTGGTCTGTTATCGACAATGCATTGATGGAGAAAAGGATTAGACCGTGGATAAATAAAAAAATTATAGAATACATAGGAGAACCTGAACCGACACTGGTTGATTTTATTTGTTCCAAAGTTTTAGCGGGATCTCAGCCTCAGGTTATTTTAGAAGACGTTCAAATGGCAAGTACAAAGCTATATTAGTAATATAAATGTTGAATAAAATGAATTGTAGGTATTGGATGAAGAAGCTGAAGTTTTTGTTGTCAAAATGTGGAGACTACTAATTTATGAAGTAGAAGCAAAAAAACTTGGCCTTGTTAAATAACATTAAAATATGTATACAGTATGACTTCTTTAATATTACAATAATTGTTTATTTTTAGTTAGAAGTAAAGTAATTATTTAATATTTAACAAAGTGCGTGTAGTTCGATTGCTGTCAGTGTTAAGTTTATTTCTTAGATGGCGCATGTTTTTCATATCGATAAGGAAGATAGTATTCTTTCAGTCTCTTGTCAAAAGCTGTAGATATTGAACGTATTTTTTTTAAGATTTTTGCGAAGAAGATATAGAAATGTCCAACCAAGATATTAAACTTATAAAATTAATTAAACTTATAGGGTATTTACATTTTTCATTCATAAAGGTAACTATTGAACATTTTTTTTTAGCTACAATGGTGTACTATTGGATGAAAATAAATTAAAGGTTGCATTAACAGAAGGTCCTAGTAATATTGAATTCACCATATTAATAAATTATTTAACCAATGAACTAAGGGTAGTGTGTAATTTGGATGAAATTGTAAATGTGATTAAGTCTTCCGAAGATGCAGTTGCCTTTATGATGGAAATAAACTCATTTCTAAACGAATTAGGTATATAACTTGTTATAAAACACAAACCGTTATAAAACGTTATATTTAGGGTGTCCACATACTCATTTAACTCGAGGGAATTTAGAGGAACGCTTGAGCACTACTGAAAACAGAATACTTCTCATTGAGTACCTTATTACAGAGTTAATGGCAGCCCGTATTTTAAGCCAAAAACGACCTGAAAAGAACATCGAATTAAAATTAGTAAGTTTTTAATTATTAAAATTATCGCCATTACTTAATAATATAATTATAGAAAGAATCTTCGCATGGTGCCGATCTACGAAAAATGTTGCAAGCACTTGGGTATCCTAGACCTCCCACTAATATTACAATATCATTGTTGATGAAGAAATTACTAGACAGTTTAGAAAAGATTGTTTTGAAAGCTCCTAAAGAATTAATTGGCAAACCTATTTTTAACGGAACTTTAACAGAAAGCCAATGGGAAAAATTATCTCGAGTACAGCAAGAGTTATTCAATGATTATTCAGCAAGAAAAGAAATGCTTCTTACAAGACTTGATTGTACAGTACAGTCATTTCAGGTTTGTTAAATACAATTGTTTGTTTATGTTTTAAATAAATTTCTAAATTTATAGTGGTCTGATAAAGCTAAAGGTAAAGAACAATTGTTTAAAAAAGCTTTCGGAGATAAACGGCAACATTTAAAAGTTGATCCAGAAGTCGACTTATCTGATTTGTTGTATGCTCGTGAAGCTTTAGCTATTATCGAAAAAACTAGTAATGCTTTAGTACGTAAAAATACTAAATCAACGTTAAATAGTCTTATAATAGGGCAGGTTTGTATTTTGACATTAATAAACAATATATTGAATAGCGTTATTTGTTTTTAAAGGTTCCTGACAGAGGTGGTCGCACCTCCGAACATGCACCCCCAGCTCCAGAGATGCCACCATGGCAGCAGCGCTCTGTTTCAAATGATAACAAACAATTCAATAGAAGAGATAATTTAAATAATCAACGAGAAAATAATTACAATAGAATGTCGAAAGGTACGGACAATTATTCTTCTTCTTACAATTCAGGTAGTTCCTCGAGTAACTACTCACAAGGTGATGGAGCTCGGTACTCTCATACCAACTCTAATTATTCTTCAAACGATTATAATCAAAACAGCAATACTCAGTACTACAGAGGAGGTAATTATGGTGGAGGTTTCGATAGTGCTGGTAGTTATGGAAATAATTCTCATGACTATCAAGAACCAAAACGTGTAAAAACATTTGATAGATTTCAATCAAATAAGACATCTTATGCAGATCAGTACGTCCAGGACAATCAGCAAAATCAACAATACCATCCAAGAGAATATAGAGGACGTGGTGGGCAACGTGGAAACTCAAATTACAACCGAGGTAGAGGACAGAACCGCTATTAATATATTTGGGTGACGACTTTTTATTTAAATTTAGTTTAAGGTAATATATATTGAATATACTCTCTCCAGTCACTTTTTGTGTTATTTGCATCCACAATGTTCTTTTACAAAGGGCCATTACTGCAATAACTTAGATTGCAAAAGGTTGCCCTCATAACTCATCTTTATATGTTTTTTTCATTTTTTCAAATTTCTCGTTTCCATTTGTAAATGAATTGTGTTCATACAACGGTCGCACTTTATATATATATATATTTAGTTTGTGCTTGTAGTAAAATAGACCAAGATTGTAAATCATAAGGATTTTCTTCAGTATGCTTTTTACATCCTATACAACTTATCATTTCCCCAATCCTTTTGATAATATTTGAAATTGTTGATATATTATTTACAATGTGCAGTAGTTCATTATTTGACGATTAATTATTCAGAAAATAGTACACCTTTCGTAAACTTTTACCTATTTTAAGTCCTTTTGATATAGGTTTTATATTATTACCTAAGAGTTTAGAATATTTTTGGTCTTTTCATCAGAAGTGCGATCACATAGTAGTTTAAGTTATTATAAGCTTCGTTCTGATGGTCTATGAATTAAACCATTTTGTTGTTTTGTTCTCCATTTAAATTTATTGAGATTTGAGTGTGAAATAATTAATTGGGGGACATCCGAAGATTGTATTTTTGATTATAATGTTTGGTGTCGCAAATAATATATAAAAATTACCTAATAATGACTGCATTAAAAAAGATGCATCGACGAGTATTGTTATAATTACAGGAGCTAATCTGTACAGTTTATAAATGATTTTGTATTCGAAGAGTATTTTGGCCTTTTGATGAGTAAGTGCGTTACGAAAGTTCTAGAAATGAGTCGACCGGATAACATTTATTTTGAAAATTATTTACCTCTAAAATTGAGGCGACTAATCCGATATCAAAGGCACACGTGCGTTGTCCGATAAAGAAAGGCGAAGTGAGTTCACAATAAATGTTTTTCCGCATTATCGGCTCATTTTGAAGGCCTTCAAAGCAGTTTTACTTCGACTTTACTTTAGTTCGTATCGTTTGCTGTTCTTAGCAACATTTAATTGTTTAATTAAAAATAACTGCAGGGATTTAATTTGTCTAAAATATTTGTTAGTGGTCTCCGAAAAGCCCGTTGAAACACCTTCGAAGGTAAGGTAATTTGAACTTCGTTTGCCCCGGTCTAAAGTGCAATTTATTTTGTATTCGAATTAAATGTTATTTGCAAAATCATTAAACGGTTTATCATTAATTTTTATCGTCAACTTTAAACAGCAACCCTTTATTTCGTTTTAAATAGTCATCGAGTGTTTATAACATTTATTGTTAATCCCAGATTTTTACTAATGAGAAATGTTGTTTCAGAATACAAAAGGAAAACCAAAATTCAGAAATCGACAAGAACCAAGGGATTCCAACATTATTGCAGAGGTAATGTTGCCGTTATTTTTTTCATATTTTTCTCGATTTTGGGGGGAATTGAGTTAGTACCGAATTTCGTCCGATAAGTTCGGAAATGAAAGATTTTCTCGTAATTATCAATGATCAAAAAGTTATAGCATTTTTAATTTTTTGTCGTTCATAAACTAAAAATTAGGGGTTTAATTAAAATAAAGTAATAACAAATACTTTTGTAACACTCTGTATTATGTTTTTTCCTTTATCAAAATAATTCGATAATTTTATTTAAAATAATCGAGGCTCTTTTAGTTGGCCTTATCGCTTTGGATATCTTAGTTTTTAGCTTTGGGGGTCTACGAATAAAACGTATATTAGCACTTACGTAAAATTTTATATTAACAATTATATTATAGTGTTACCAAAGTAATTTGTTTTAATATTTCCAAAATAAGAGCACTGATGGTGATTAAAGAGCGGTAAAATTCCATTCGTGAACTAACCACTTTATTTAATACTCGTTTTTTCAAATCTTGTTAATTGTTAACGCTTTTTTATGATTCAATTTCATACAAAAAAAGTATGATTACAAATTTATGTCATGCATAATTAAACATATTCTTTTAAAAAATCGTTTAAGTTGAACACGTAGTTTTTGAGTTATAATGGTTTTGAATAAACGTCATTTCAATTGTTGTTAATTATTGTTTAATTTCGTTACCTTCGATCGCCAAAAAATAATATATTGCCTATTTGGCGGTGAAATAGCCGTTGCGTATGTGTTGCGAATAATTTAGACTGAGAAATAAGACAAAAAATTGGATAAATAACTTAAATCGTTCCCTCTCACTTTCACCTACGAGATTGTCGTATCTTTTCGCTCGCTCCCACTCATTGCTGTGCTAAATATGTTTTTCAAACGTAAAATAGGCATTTACTAAACTAAATCTAATTATTTTGATTTGAAAAGGCGTAATTTAAATTTAAATTTAAAAATTAGCAAGTATGTCAGGTCGCCGACTAAAATTTTACTTTCATCGCGCCCAAAAGAAGTATAACTTTAAAAATCTTTATTTTTATTTATTTATATTTATGTATTTCACATTTATATAGTTGTGTATTTTTATTTTTACCCATATTTTCCGATGCGCAGAAAGAATTAGAAGTTTATGCTGTTTTGCGCCTTCTTATTTTTTTTGCGGAAAACCCGTTAACTTATCGAAAATCCCAACTAATATTTTTTTAAAGACGGATGATCGCTAGCTCCAAAAAAAGTGTTATTCTAAAACAACCTGTAACTTATTATATGTTAGACTAGAATTTTGTGAATGGCTTCGGCACTTAAAAATTTAAACTACAAATGAGGAATAAAAGGTCCCACAGCTGTGCATTAAATAAAAATTAATTTGAGCCCCCCAAAATGATCGGCGGACCTCTTCCAGTGGCGCAACGGGGTGAGTGTTACCAGCCTGCGGTCCTCTCCAGAACCCCTAATAATTAAATACTAACTAATGTTTGGGTAAAAACTGTTTTGGGAAACTTATGAAGTGCAATCGAAATCGGAAAAAGATTTTTTTAAACTTGAATTTGGAATCTTCAATTTCGATCGATGGGAATTTTAAATTTTGACACGCCCTCAAAAAATTAAGCCTTTTTTCGAAAAACCCAAGACTGTTTTTCCCCAAATTTAACGGGCTTTCGACTGGCAAAAACCCAGTTTGAATCGGACTAGCCGTTTTTCCGGTTTTTCTAAAATAAGAGTTGGGGGTGCGTTTTTACACAAAATGTTTTTTTAGTGCTTTCAGAAAAAAATTTATTTTGTCTAAACCAATAAGATATTGAAATGCGGTGTTAACTGTATTAAATGGCAACTACAGGAGTGTCTTTTGGGTTAATTTAAAAATAAAATTCCCAAAGACAATTTAATGGCAAGATTCTCAAAAAGTGAGTTAACAAAATTTTTTTTTTTATTAAAAATTAGTTTCCAATTTATAGAACTAAATTCAGTTATCGATGGAGACCTTTTAGGAATTAGGCTACATTATTAATATAGAAATTGCAATTTTACTTTGCATATCTTCGTATAAATTCTCGAGTTCCACATGTATCTATTTTACATGTAATGTATGCAAGTGATCTTCCCCATTTGTTCCGTTGTACATACTCATACAAATAATCCAATTCATAAAGTTGTACAAGTTATAATAAGTAGAAGACTGCTCCAAATCCATCCTATAAATTTATTATAAGTAAACTTGTATTAACATTATTGAATACATTTACACCGATCATCGGTACAATGTTTCAAACACTACAAACTCCACTTCTAAAGATTAAATTGTGAAATAATCTTAGTCTCCATGTTTTGGACGTCTAAATGCTACAACAACCATGTCCATAGTCATTTCCTCAAAAGAGACCAAATTTTAACCCCCAAGTAACCTTCATTTGATTCTTGCCTTAATTCGTAGAAAAACTTTTCCTTCATCGTAAGTTGCTGGAAACTAAAGGATTGCATTTTAGTTAAACCACACTTATTTATACCATTTTATATAATTTATTCTTCTTATAAATTCTTAATAGTAACACTCTAAAATAGGGCAAAAAGGTTAAGTTTTTTGTTTGATTTCTAATTGGCCATTGGGACATCGGCGGCCATCGCTGCGCAGACGACCTTGCCGTTATGAATGCAAATAGTAAACTGACCCGCGTAACATTCCTTTCGTAGTAAAACCGTGTGACTTCATATCGAGCGTTACCTTAAAACAGATTCCGATATTAATTAATTTTTGCTTTTCTTTTGGATAAATTAAAAAAAATAAATATGCTTTATATTTTCAGGCGAGATACCTATGGGCCCGTAGTGTCTATAACAAAAGCCCTTTTGCTCTGCTAACCTTTTAACGCTGAAAATTTTTGATATTTTCAGACGGCAATTATTATTCAAAATCAAAATTTTAAATGACGCTAACTTTTTTAATTTTAATTATTTCCCGAAATCCTTTTATTTTGCGAACGTATTAGAGACCTTATTCTATCGGAAACCGGTGCTAACTCAAAACCCCCAAAAACCCCAAAAATCGAGAAAAAGCACGGGTTAACCCTTTTGTTTTTTTTTTTCCGAAAAAAAAGATTTGGTTTATATTTATGGGTCCGTAGTGTCCATAGCCGGAGACATATTAAAAATTTAATACACACACACATGCCACAAAATTTAAATAAAACAAGCTTGGATTCTATTATGTGCGGGTGAATATTATTGAAACACTCTGTATAGGTGTGTTCGTTAAATTAAATAAATCGATAATATTATTTAAAGTTATCGCAGTTCTTTTAGCCGCCCCTATCATTTTTGATATCGGACAAGTGTTCTTCTTGCGGCATTGTTATGACGTACATCAGTTTTATGTAACTTTCGATTCTGATTCAATCTTGAATGTAAAACGAAGTGGAATGGTTGTGTTTTAAATAAGTGCTCTTAGTTTTTTAATTACAATCTCTAATCCAAGGTGAATATTCAAATTAAAGGTTTCTTTTTAAGTCCACACGCTTAGTAAAGAATTTTAGCTAATAATTATTTTCTTTATTTTACAGAAACTAATTGACATGCAGAGGAGTAAGAAACTATAGCACGCCACCTTCAGCCCTCGAACGTGGGCCTTCCTGGCCAGGATGAAGCGGGTTCCCCAGGATCGTGCTCCGTCAACTCTCATCCCTCGAGGGACCCATGATTAGCAATGAAAAATTGTCGGTTTTACACGATTATTAAATTGTTTTGCGCTTTTTTATGGCTTTGTTGCCATATTAAATCGGTGGTTTTTAACTCTTGTATGTTTACAAGACACGTTTGTTTATAAATGCTTTGCAAAATTATAAAACTTTTTAATTTTAAAATCGTACAATACAAAGACATTTTTTTAATTTTATTATAATAAATAATTGATTGAAAATTGAATCACTTAAATGAATACTTGACAAAGAAAAATTTATGGGTTGTTGTTTTTCGAAAGGAATTTAATTTTGAGGTAACACTAATTTATAAAAAAATGTTTTATTGAATAGCTTTTAGTAATTTTTTGTGACAGTTAAAACATCGGTTAAGAACCACTGTTTTACACATTGTTTATAGTTATTGTTGAAGTTGTTAAAATGTTATATTTTTATGTTGGTTCGTTTATGTGTGCGGTCAATTTTAATTGCTGCGTTTGCTCCTGAAGACAATTCGTAAGACCATCAACTTTGGTCTTTGTTTAGTTATTAATATTTTGATCAAGTCGGGAGTTTTAAATTTTAGCTTCTAATATATATTTTTTAATTTACATCTTTTGCTAAAGTTAACTCAATTTAAAATTCCTGAATGACAATTTAAGCTTCCGAGATGAAACTCGAATGGTTTACATTTTAATAAAGTAAGCATTTGTATAATCGAAAAACATTATTTCATTAGAATTAAATTAAATAATAAATTAAAAATTATTCGTGCGGCATAAAAAAACATGGTAGCAAACGCATTATTGATAACGCAAGCCCGTCTTCTGAAAACTCTTCGACGATTGGAAGTTTTCTTTTTAATCTTCGGCAACTTGTTAAAATATTTCGTCTATTTTTTTGGACATTGTTTCTTCGTAATTATAAGTTTAGCTGATGACAGTAGTGGTCCTTGTGCTGTACCACGAGTTCCTTGCTGTTTGACCTATTGTTTTAGGGTAGATTTTAAGTATCTCTACACACACACACACACACATTTTGGCATTTTAATTTTTTTTTTTTGACTTAAAAGATTTTTTGACTAGAGTTACCAACTCAAAATTTGAGTCTTGGAGATTGTTCCAATAAGTTCGGAGATAATTATTCAAAAATGCAGTACTAAAAAAAAATGCTCATTTGATTTGTATATTTGCAAAATTAAGACATAATAATCGGCTAATTATTTTATTGATTTTTAAATTTTACGAAATATAAAATAACGTGAATACCCTAACGGATTGCTCAAACCGTTTAAAGTAGGTTTTGCTCGGGTTTATTTCAAGTTCTGGAATAAATCAAATTTAATATGGGTTTATTTTCAGCTTTGTTAATTATGGTTAATTTTCGGGATTTAATTGAAAATTAATTTGAAATGAGTTCATTTAAAGTTCATGTTTTTTTCATATTGGTTTCTTTTCAGTTCAGTACGGAATTATTTAAAATTCAATTTTTTTCTGCACATTTAAATCGTTTAATTAGGATTTATTAAGCGATTATTCGAATTTGTCAGGGTAGTTTTGTGGTTGTACATTTTTTTTAAATTTAATTATTCATAGGGGTTGAATATTTTTTTTTATAAGAATCGAAAAATCCTGAGACTCTTTTTGGTAAACTGGTGACCGGTAAAAATGTAATTTTTCTACACTCTCTGGACTAAAACTGGAGGGTTGGTAACCCCATCTTTAATAATAGGATTACCAAAATTATTGTTTTTAAATAATTACGACAATTTAGTTTTTTAAATCAAAATTTTTTCAAACGTTTTTCTAAATAAAACAAAATTTGTTGTTAAATGTATTTTACAGATTTTCATTAACTATTGGAAAATTACAAAATCGAAATACATTAATTATTACCACACATTTCATTTAGAAGTAATCATTATAATTAGAGAGAAATAAAAAAATGAGTTTTATTCTATTCTAATATGTGATAAGAAACAATGTCCAAAAATATTTATGGTTTCATTGGCACACATAAACGAACTTTGTATTCTCCAAACCTGGGATGGAGAAACACCAAAGAAGATGTACAAAAGGTACTGTTTCTATTTACCCTTCCTCCGATTTATAAACACACAGACATACATACAAACTCACACACACACACACACACACACACACACACACGTTGTAGCGCGGTTATTTGTGGACCGATCTTTAAAGATTCGGATATGGAAGCCTTTTTGGCTTTGGATAGGCCTAATAAACCATAGGCGTGCTATTTCAAAGCTTTGAAAAAAACGTTTTTCTTTTTGAAAAAACATGGGTTTTAGTGCATGTTTTTTTGGTAAAAAATGAAAAAAAATAGAATTGCTTTATATTGCAAGGGGGTGTTCTTACGTACCCCAAGCGACTATAGCCGGTGTCATTTGCTGGCGCTCTCGCTCTAAAACAAAATTTTTGGCCTTTTTGAAAAATTAAATTTGACTTTAAAGTGCAACATTTAAAACGCAATAACTTTTTTATCTTTGAGCAGCGCCCGGAAATCTTTTATTCTGGAATGTATTAGGCCTTAATACGCCAGAATCCGGTCCTAACTCAAAACCCCCAAAGTCGACCAAAATCGCCAAATACCATGGGTTAAAATCCATGCTTTTTTGATTTTCAAAACGTTTTTGCAAAGCTCTCAAATAGCACGCCTATGGTTTCTTAGGCCTATCCGAAGCCAAAAAGGCTGCCGAATCCGAATCAGTATAGTTTTTTAGGATCCGTCCCCAAATAACGGCGCTACAATTTTTTTAAAATTGAAAAAGCATGGATTTTAACCCATTGATTTTGGCTTAAAAATGAAAAAAATAGAATTGCTTTATATTGCAAGGGGGTGTTCCTACGTACTCCTAGTAACTATAGGTGGTGTCATTTCCCGACGCTTTCCCTCTAAAACAGAAATTTTTGGCCTTTTTGAAAAATTAAATTTGACTTTAAAGTGCAACATTTAAAACGCAATAACTTTTTTTATCTTTGAGCAGCGCCCGGAAATCTTTTATTCTGGACTGTATTAGGCCTTAATACGCCAGAATCCGGTGCTAACTCAAAACCCCCAAAGTCGACCAAAATCGCCAAATACCATGGGTTAAAATCCATGCTTTTTTGATTTTAAAAACGTTTTTGCAAAGCTCTCAAATAGCACGCCTATGGTTTCTTAGGCCTATCCGAAGCCAAAAAGGCTGCCGAATCCGAATCAGTATAGTTTTTTAGGATCCGTCCCCAAATAACGGCGCTACAATTTTTTTAAAATTGAAAAAGCATGGATTTTAACCCATTGATTTTGGCTTAAAAATGAAAAAAATAGAATTGCTTTATATTGCAAGGGGTGTTCCT